>VUYV01000120.1:2614339-2641979 GCA_008711295.1 Anarhynchus alexandrinus
CTAAGCCTCTCTCAGAAATCGAGTCCTAAGCCCCCAGATAATGCAGGTGGCCTCTTGCTGTATTAAATGAGTCTAAAGCTGCCAACTGGTAGTTGTGCTGGGCTGGCCGGCCCTAAGCCTGTTCACATTCATTCACTTAAGCAACTTACAGAAATTTCTTAGCTTGTAAGAGAATCCCTACATAGTTCATAGCTTTGCTGGGATGGTATAAAGCCTTACAATTTCAAGAAAGGATGCTTGCTTGATGCAGCACGTTTGCTGTGGTCAGATTATGTTAGCAGTTGTGAGCACCTGGGTCTTTCAGTGTGTGGTGTTTGGTCATATGCTTAGCCTCTTGTAAGCCAAGGAATAATTTTCACACTGACTGTCTTTTTGCATAGTTTTTCTTTCCTAAATTGCTTGCATAATGTGTATAAATCACACAACCAAACTGCAAAAAGAGCGGACTTGCTTTTTGGTTTGTGAAGATATGAAATGTGTAGCCTGTATTTTGCATTCGTGGCAGTCCGAAAGAAAGCGTGTATGCTTTTGGAAAGCATCCTCAAGGTATTTTCAGCATCTTTGTTTTTAGGTGTCTGGCTTGCGAGCTTTTTAAAGAATTTCTGCTCTGAAAAATTTATTTGAGTAAGCAACAGGATATGGGTAAACTCAGGCAATTGCAGTCAGTAGTGACTTCAGCAATTCTGAGGCCAGAGGCAAGGACAGCTACAAAACCCGGTGTATGGAGAAGGACTGACACATTGGAAATTTTAAGATGGGTTTATCACCCGTAAGCCAGTCGTCAGGATCTGTCTTACTCCATTTGGCAATCATGGCTGTGTCAGATGTAGGTCTCCCCTGGTTGTAGGGGTTGCTTACTACCCTCAGGAGTGAGTAGGCAGGGCACTTGTACCTCCTGCGTGGTCAAAAATAATGTTTTTCCCCCATGTATCCAGGAGTAGAAGGTGAACAGGTCTAATACCATTTTATTTGCTTCAGTGATGGTAGGTGGGACTCTTACACAGAAGAGGTGTTACCTGAGAGCAAACCTACATCAAGGTGGCAGTAGATGATGAGAGTGACCTGTCAATGTACGTACCGCTCTCCCAGGCCTTTTAAAGCGTCATGCACAAGGGAATACAGCTTGGTTTGCTGCAGTTGCACTCAATGACGTGTCAAAAACCTGTGGCATCAGTGCTGGCTCTCTCTGTCCATCTGTGAATGTTTTGGCACAGCACTTGCTCGGGGAATTCTCCAGGATTTGGCCTGTTATTAGCAGTTCTAAACCGATGATTGCGCACAAATCCTTTTTAATAGATACAGAGACTTGTGTGTGTTTAATCTAAAGCCTGATTACTTGGGTTTTAGGCAGCAGGGATGAATTTCACCCAGAATGGTTTGGGATGCAAAAAACAGTGCTCTCTGATTGGTTCCTAGTATTACCGCATTGGAAATACATAGGGATTGGCTGGCTGAGAGGTGTAGATAATAAGTACCAGTGCAATCATCACAGCTCTTGGGGGCTAAAATTGCTTTGCTTTGACCATTATACCTCACTGCATACCTAAGTATGCAAAAAATCCCCTGGAAGTATACTGCCTGTCATGTCTCATTGCTTAATGGTGTAGCCAGAGGCAGACCTGACATTAAGGCCATTCTTTCCTCCCAGTCGGAGAACGCATCTGTAATCCCATCAGAGCAGATGCATTTAGAAACTGCAAAGGGAGCTTGCTCAGAGCTGTCACTTTGTTACCTTAATGAGCCCATTCTTCAGTCAAGGTAGTTTATTCTCTGGGAGCTCAATGATAGTGTTTGAATACTGGATATTTATAGTGTTAGGCCCAGGCTCTTAACAGCATAATGGCTGAAGGCAAGCATCTCTGCTTTCTTAACTTCGATCAGCTGGGCAAGGGGAGAGGTGGGTGGGATGGAGGGCATCGGCTGAGCTTTGCAATTTAGACTGCCTTAGAAAAGGACTCCTGAAAAGCTGAAACCTCATTAATTCCCCTTCCTTCGGGGCAGGACACTATATAACAAATCATGCCAGGCGAGGAGAGGGGAAGGAAAATAGAGAGTGTAAAAAAATTAGTGCAAGCTTAGCTCTGGAAGCAAGGACTGCAGCACAGTATTGCGCTGACAGTGCTGGGATTCACCTGCCTCTGTCAGCAGCGCTGCCAGCTCCATTTGCTTTGCTTAGCTTGGCTCTGCTTGTCTTGTTTTGCCTGGACTACCACTTTAAAGTAGCGGGACTTGGCTGTGGCAGAAGTACCAGACTGGTGGCTTGTAGTGTTTGAGGAAAAATTTCTTCTTCTATAACAGTATTATTTTTTCCCTACTCCTTCTTTTACATAAACTCCTCAGTTTTCAGGAATTACTGAGGGCTAGCAAGCTAATGAGAGTGTGTGTGCTTAAACTGCATATTGAGACCAAACTGGAGCTGTTTTGTCAAGCCTTCAATTGTTTTCTGTTAAGCCTCTCAGGACCTGAAAATTTATCCCCAAATTCAGGCCCTGCTAATTACAGATTGTTCTCAGGTCAACATGGAGAGGCAAGAGTTTTCTTATATCTGTAAGCCATGAAAATGCACTTGACCTGGCCATAGGGTTTCCATAGCTTCCTCCTGAGGTTGCTCACACTGCTTGCACTTGCCAGCAAAGTAGAGGGCATTGGCAGCCATCTCTCTGCGACACTTGGTGCTCAGCCCATCTTGCACGCTCACCTGCTGTTTTGCAAGCTGTCAATTGCCTGCTTGCACGCTAAGAAAAGGTTGCAGTACATCTTTTAGATAAAATATTAATGAGTGGTTTGAAATTATCAATAAGAGTATCCAAACATGGCTATGCAAAGAGGAGAGTTAGAGCGTTACCAACACGCAACCTTTCCCACCGAGGAAAAGCTCTGCTGGCTGTCCTTCCTGCCACTGCCGGCACTTTGAAATCAGAGTGGCTGTTGACATGCCCACAGGTTGGCGAGGAGGCAGCAAGGATGGCAACGTACCATCAGTGCTTATGAGTTGATCTTGTGGATATTACTGATCTCTTCTAGTCATGGAGCAGATTTGTGTTTTTTTCTCCTTTGGGATGCCAACTGTGAATACAATGCTGGATGCAAAATGCTTCTTGCCCAAATTCGTTTCTCACTTAACCTGGCTAAAGTTACTTTGTGTTATACTAAAAGGGAAAATTCTCCATCTTGTGTTTTACTGTTCAGTGAATAAGGGCAAACAGGGATGCCCCAGGCACGTAGGCAGTGATTCCCACTACTTGCTTTGGAGAAAGGCTCAGGCCTCAGAAGTTTGTTCCTCCTCGCAGCTATACCAGCTGATCTACAAAATGGGGTTTGAGCATTCGGCCTTGCATAACAGGTAGTTTCGAGGAGCCTGCCCTCATCTCGGTTTTAATCATCACACTGTCATAATGCAAATAACTTCGGGTGGTTTTGGAGGAAGGTCACTGGATCAGTAACAGTTTCCCCCCGGGAGCTCTGACATACTTGCGAGTGCGCGAGAGAGATGTTTGTGCATGTTTTATCTTCGTGCACTTATTGCTTCTGCCATGAAAGTGCTTGGGTATTATTTTTAAAAAATACATTTCCTTAGGCCTTGTTTTTTTTAAAAAAGAGGTAATGCTCCATAATTGTGTTCAACAACACATCACATCGAAATTGTCTCCAGTCCACAGCCTCGTGCTTCAGTTGCTCTCCTCTTCCTGCTTTAAGAGAGCTTTGCTGTTGCTCATACTCCAGATACATGACTCACAGGAAAAAAATCATAAAACCAAATAAAAACCAATATTTTTTCATAAATGAAACAAGGCTGTGTGGAAACTTAGCATCACTATTGCTACTGCAAACAAATCTTGTTTATAATAATCAAATAACCTGTTGATGTTTCTGTGCCAATAAAGGAGGCACTCAGGAGGACAGTGCACAGCAAGCACCACCTGTCTCTGCTCCTACCTGTGATGGGCTATTTTGGAGTCTAAAAGAGTGTCTTGCATACTGTGGTTGGGGCTCTGAATTTTGTTCCTCAAAGTGTTTATACGAAGTTGTCCTGCAGGTGATGTTCTTAATACTGTGGAGATCTGGATAGGGCTTGGACTGGGGTTGATCAGATCAGGCTCGTATGCTATTTATTTTAAGGTTGATGCTATTTATTTTAGGGTTGCTGTCCTCCTTCCCTGGAAGGATTCAAGCTGATGCTACTGAGGAAGGACTGGGCAAGGGTGAGAACTCATTCCTTAGTGCATCTCCTGTCACTGCAACTCTATATGGGGGAAATTGCAATGACCCCCACTTCTGCCTTCCAGGGTTGTCTTTCCAGCTGACTTATGCTGAACTGTGCTCTGGGGTAGTGACACCGGAGCACTAGTGAGCACAAAACATGTCCCTTATGGGCTTGTATTGGTTTACTGCTCTCCAGCACAAGAATGAAAACAAGCTCTGCTGAGGCTCTCCAGCCTCACCTCTCCACACCTCTCCAGCCACTGTGTTTATGCACAATACACAGCAATTTTTCTTCCCAGGAGAAGTGTGGGAGAAGGAAGGTGGGAACCAAAGCAATCATTTTGCTTCTTTCATCATCTTCTTCCCAAAGAAAAGCCCCAGGAACTATGTAGAAATATACTTTTTCTTCTTGAATATTTGGGCCAAAGCTATGACTTGGATTGCAGAGAGCAAGCAACTAAGATCGGTGCTTTTGGGTCAGATGAAGATGAATCTTCCCCCATACCTTTCTGACAGGGGTGAAAGAAGTGTGTAAGTGCTGGAAGAGTTAAAACAAGGTTTTCTTTGCTAGAGACCTGAGCTGACTTTGCTTTTCGTATGACTGCATTTGGTAGTTTCTGATAAATACAGCACAGAGTGGTACGTTCTCTCTGTCCCACAAGCAGACAGCACAACCTACAGTCTACACATATACTGCACGACAGGTTTCCACCAGAGGCTCCAGGCAGGAGGTGACACACTGTCTCCAAGAGACTAAGCTTTCCATCCATGAATTTGTGTGTGGCTGCCCAAAGATCTTTCGTTTGGTACCCACTATCATGCTAGAAAAGGGGGGAAACTGTTGCTCACAGGTTGGCACAGAGGAGGTAGTCCTGAAATTTCTGTAGATCCAATATAAATTTTCCTTCCTCTTCCACTTATTTCTCTTCCAGGCTTAAATCACCTGTCTGTTTAACTGCTCATCCCTCTGACTGGTCTTGTCATCCTTCCACAGATCTAGTCTCAACCTATGCTTTTTTTAGACAGAATGATCCTAATCAATGTTGTGGGTTTGTGTGCAGGTTGTTGACGGAGTTTGGGTTGTTTTAAATGGGAGGCTGGGAACTGTGGACTGGTTTCAAGAGTGCTCCCACCACAGTTCTCGCTTGGCCAAACAAACCTGAAATCACTTGAGTTCATGCCCTTGCTTAGGGCCCTTGTGGTCCGTAAGCGCTAGTGCTCCCCACCACCTCTGTGTTTTGGGGTTTCTAGTGTACGTTATGTACATTAAACAGAATGTCAGATGGGACAACCAACCTAGACCCTAATGCTTTACATATTGGTGGGTATCAAGGCAGGCAAAAAGCTGAATGGGAGCTCCATTTGAGTCCTTGAAAAGTTAATGGTTGTGTCATGTGAAAGACCACACATTTCAAGGCCTGGCATGTGAGTTGCCCCTTGCTAATTAGAGTCAAGGGAGGAGAAACCATTGCATCAAAAGTTTAAGTCCAAGCCTTTATGCATTTATTTACTGTTGTTTCGCTGGCTCTTAAACTATTTGCTACTACTCATCCCAAATTCATGAAGTACTATAAATACTCACAGAGAAAAACTTCATTATTTTTTCATAAAGGACAAGAAATATAGTTTGGAAATTCAGATTAGTTTTGCTTCCAAACAGCTAAGGGCTTGCTGGGTTCCCATTAAAATCTTGTCAGATGGTGCCTATGCTCTGAGCCCTGGGTGGGCTATTCTGACTGTAGGATGGAAAAGTTAAACATTTCTAATTAGACATATTCCCGTATGTGAGAGAGACAATCACCCTCTGACGGTGCACTTTATAAATTCTCTAAAGACGGTGGGAAATGCTTGCTACCTATTACCACCTGCCAAGCTGCATGTTTGATTTTTAATTCCAGGTCTCCTTTTCGGTCCCTTCATGCTGCCAAATGAAACGGTTTTGGTGTAAGTAGGAACTGAATTCTGCCCGTTTGCTAATCGTAGGAAATGGCTGCTCAAAGTCCTTATCTCCTATGATAAGCAAACATCTATCTAGGGCATCCTTCTCCCCCAAGACATAATCAATTCTACTTTTGCCATTCCTGACATACCAATTGCTTGACACCATGCTTAAACTCCTTCTTCAACGGGACCCTAATACCTCCTCACCATCCCATCGGCTGCTTTGCTGAGTGTTAGAGATGTTAAAGCTATGCCAGCTTCAATTTTCATCTGCTATAATTTAAACTTACTACTCTTTGCCCTCCCCTCCCTGGATGTGGAGAAGGGTTTATTTCCCCTGTCTTTTTAGCTGCCTTCATGTACGTGAACATGTCTCTGTGTCCTCTTAGGTTTCTCTGTATTTCTTTAGAGGTCATGTATTCCAGATGTCTGCATCTCGTGGTCTCCTCCAGCCTCTCTTCAGTTAGCCGACATCCCAACTGTATTGTGGTGCCGCAGATGGGAAAATGCCAGCTTGACCTCGTCACTGGTGAATGGGGTAGAAGAAATATTTTGCATCCTAAGGGCAGTGCTCCTATATGTGCACCCCAGTGTAGTGTCTGCTGCAGTGACACACAACTGAGTCAAATTTCTTTTACGGTTGGAATTGAAGTCTTCTAGCTTAAGAAATCCTTTTCATTGACTCAAGCTCTCAAACTCAGTGCCTGTGTCCTGAAGATTTTTGAGTTGTGGCAGTCTCCCATTCAGATCATAAGAAACTTAGGCTGATGGAAAACAGGTGCTTTCGTTTCTTGCTTGTGGTGAGTTGGTACAAAGCCTGTTGTGGTGATGGGGGGCACTGCTGTTACCCTTAGTAGACTTTTACCTCAGACATAATCTGACTCAATTTTTCACGAACAGCCTTTTCTTTTTTTTTTTATTACTGTACTCTTTATACCCCCTTAAATAATATTTTAAACTTTGTTCTGAGTCATCAAGTAGGTTTTCTCCCCTCCCACCCATTTGTAATATTTTATAGATATTCACTCAGGTTAATGCTCATTAATTTAGGTTCCAAAATTAATAATCCCCTGATAAAATACTCCAGTTTAAATTACTCCTTAGGCTTAAGGCAGATGTCATGTGTGAGTCATAATGTATTCCCACCACTTTGAGAGGAATATTCTTCATAATGTCACATCCAGAAACATCAAATTATCTGCTGAATATTTAGACATGAGTGTATATTTGGTAACTAGAAAGAACAGATATAAATGAATGTTCCAAAACGCTATTATGGTAGTGATACTCGTTAGCTGTTTTTTACTTGTTGGCTGAAGTGGAGTAGTTTAAAAGTATCTGAATTATTTTCAGAAGTCAAATGGATAAGACACTCTTAAAGGAATGCTTGTAAACATTTTCTAAATTAATATTCTTGCAGCCTGGAAGAACACTGATATATCCCTCAGCCCTCCCTTTTACAAATTGGGCTGTACTAAGCTTGGCATTAGTACTAGGCAGTCTGGGAGAGAAGAGGTAAATGTGCTGCTTTGTCATTGTCTCATTACCAGTTTTCAGGATGGGTCTCAACATCTTGGCTTTTCTAGGCTGCCTTTATTCCAAACTCTTGTAGCTACTTCTTTTCTAGATCAGGTGTAATGTCTAGCCTGTGCAGTGCTGGATATCAGGTCTGGGTTATGGAGCAGACTCCGTATTTCACACATGTTGTTTTCGCATATCCCTGGTTTTACATTTGAGGACACCCTTACACCATTATTTCATTTGCCCCAGTAAAGCACGAGCTGTGCGCAGAACCTGATGTGGTCATTCCTGATTTGAGCAGAGTAAAGCACTTGGTAAACAAGGCATTAAGGCCAAAGTTGAATAAATTTAATTAAAAGTACACCCAAATTCCCACAACACCACTGAACTTGTTTCTATTATATAGTGTAGTGAGGCAACAGGCGGGAATGAGCCTATGAGTCTGCGACTAGGGTATAACCTTGATATTGCCTACAGGACCAATAAATGTATGCCAGTAAACACCCCTGTGCTCTTAGCTTTCCTGCAGAGAGCTTGTTATGTTTCCTCTCTTGGAGAGGAGGGAACAAGGGATTGCTGTGGTGTGCCCAAACCCTCAAAGGAGGTAGCTTTAGCTGCCTGGTCACTCAACCCACATCCCACAGGCACAGAGAGGGAGACACTGTGCTGCTGGATCGTGGCCGGTGGATCCTACAATCAAGCTTCTGACAGGTCAGCTTCTGCTTGTGGAAAACTCCATCTGCAGGTTTACAGGCTGTGATGTCTAAAGACAGATTGGCACCGACAGCCAAGCAGTGCCCCTGCCAAAGCGCTGACAGTAGGAGAGCGTCAGCAGCATCTCCCAAGCGTGCCAACATTTTGAAATTAAAACCAGTTTTACCTAAAGCAGCAACCCAGAGTCTGAGATGTTCACGCCTCCTTCCCTGAGGAAGTCACCTGTCCGAGTTGGCACTGGAACCGAAGGGGTCATGTAATTTTGCTTGTCACTCTCTCAATTGACTTGTAAAGGAGTCGCAGCAGCTCTGGAGGTGCCCGGCTGTAGGTCATTAAAGAACATAACGGATCTGTCAGGACTAGCGAGGTGTGTTGGTGTGGTGGGAAATGCAGGTGTTACCAACACAGTGCTGATGCCCTGTGAGGTACATCAGCAGAGCAGGCACAGAGGGAAGGACAGGATCCAAGTTAAAGACTCGGATCAGGACCTTTCAGAAACAGGAATGCAAGTGAGGGAAAGCAGGTAGGAAGCAGGGAACCCTACGGACCCGGGGGGCACTGCAATTCAAGAAGGATGAAATCAGTGAGACATGGTCTACATGTGAAGTGTGGTGATGATGATGGACCTGGAAAGTGGACTCGTTACATGGGAAGATGGAAAGAATGGGGTCTATGGAAAAAAGAAAAAACTGAAGGAGAAGAAAAACAGTCCTCAATTGTGTTAAGTGTGTAAGTGGCTTCAAAGAGTGGGGGAATAATCTATTCTAGTACATGGTGGGTAGAATCAGTAATAATGAATTTAAATTAAAACAAGGGAGGTTTAAATTAGCATGAGAACTTTGGCTCTAAGAATAGCAAAAAACTGGAATAGGAGGTGGAGCCTCTGTTATTCAACCTGTCCTTAAATTCTTCAAACAAAATCAGTCAAGCAGGGCTCAGGCAGTTAGATATTTATTTTTTTTTATTTTTTTTTTTTCCCAGCCTTATTTTTTGCTGGGGGCTGCTAGGGGAGCAACGAGGTATTTACATCTGTTTTTCCTTTCCTCTTTAAGAGTGGGATTCAGCTTTGCTACCTTGCGCTTTCTCAAATCATCTCTATTTAGGTGGGGTCATGCTCTGAAATGACAGCCTTCAATGGAGGAAAGGCTTTATTTTTGTAGGATGAAACTGTAAATTTGGGAGTTTTCCTTTGATTTTTCAGCAACCAGTGTCTAAACCTTCCCTTATAAGAAGTGGAAAAAAATTACCTTATATTTAATGGAGACTTGAATCTTGTTCTTGATTCTCCTACAGGCTTATCCTGTTCCCTTGGGTAACTCTCTAGTACGCATTAGTACATCAAGGTGAGGACAGTAATCTTTATCCTTCAGAGAAAAGGTCAGAAGGAAACCTGTGTGATTGTACTTTCTTAGTGGCAAGGTCTATTTTTTCTCTGTACTGCTCCTAATACACAGAGACACAGTCACACTTGAAACCTTCATGTGGCTACAAGAGGCAGTAACCTTCCTTTGTGGAGATTTGGGATCACCGATGTCATACAAATACAAAAAGCTCCCAGACAACACTAACTAGATGAAATCCAGTAATAATGATGTGCTTAAAGAGTTCAGAAAAAATAGAAGAGAGCGCGCTCTGGAAGTAACGCAGATGGACGCACTCACGTGAGCATAAGGCTTTGTGTCTGCAAGGCAGGTGTTTGCTGGCGAGACCTTGTCAGGCATTTCGGTACCGCACTGTACAGCCTGCTGCTCTTGCAGTGCACTGGTTTTGAGTCATTAGCAGCTGCGTGGCTTCATTTTGGGAAGTAGTGTCCCCAGAATGGCACAGGACACCACTGCAGGGATTTCGGTGCTCTATCAGGTCTGCACTTCTGCAAAAGCAGGGCTTTATAAAGCATTGTTGCAGCGGAGAGAGTTCTTCAGGCTTGGAAAACGAGATGATCTTTCTCTTCATTGCTGTCCTAAAATTTTTGACTTCTCTTTCCTTGAGAAACTGATTCAACCTATGTATCAGGATCCTGTAGCCCCTCCTGACTCATGTCTCCTCATCAGCATTGCTCCTCGACGCTCCAGAAATGTCACTGGTCGCATCCACGCTGTGAAATGGCACTATTTACTCTGCAGGCAGGATATCCACAGCATGCTAGAGAGATGTGCAGGCACCCAATGAGTCTCTGCCGGCCAGGCAGTCTGACAGGCAGGTGGGGATGTGCCGCTTTTTGGAACAGCAGATCTCCAATCCTGCTCAGTTTCCATCTTCTGGTGTGGTCCTTAGGGTTTTATACCTTCTCACGTTGATATTTTTTTGGGTGTTTGAGTTACTGTTATCATCTCAGCAGCTTCTCCTCTGTGTCCCCGTCCTCTCCTTTCCTTGCATGGTATGAGCATACAGACTATTGCAGCTCACCAACAGTTTTCCAGAAAAGAAGAGCCAATTTTGCACAGCTGTAAATGAGCACAGGCAGGCAGCTGGATCTTGGGCTGGAGCTACAGTTGTTACCTGATGTAGTTTATACGTCAGCCAATACTGTCAGTCTTGCTAATCTGTGTTGAAGATGCTCATGGTAATTTTTACCCGTGAAGGGCTGGATTGCACTTGAATTTCCGGCATTCCCTTCCTTTTCCACCTAATAGTCAGTAGATTCCTTTGTTAGGGACTGGAAGTTCTATGGGATGATTTTATCTTTTTTTTAATTTTATCTTTTTTAGCAAAGTACCCAAAAGAGTCCCAGGGACACACTGTGTCAGGGGCTTTCAGATACTGAAGTAGAAGGTACCTTTTAAAACACACACTTATTAGCCTTGATTCAAAATTCTCCGTGTCTTGGAAAGTGGCGTTGGGAACAGCTTTTTAGCCTGGAGAAGTGTTGGTCTGATCCTGACTTTGAAGTGTCAGTCTGTGCGTGGTGTTAGCATCTGTTTTCCCTGGCACTGAAGCTTGAGGAATGATGAAGCTGCGACGGGGAGAATGCAAAAAAGTGGGATGGGCTGAGCCCCTACAGACAAGCACTGAAGTATTTCTGTTCTTAGTTGGTCTGTCATTGTGCAAATCCATTAATTCCTGTGACATTTCTATAAGCTTATGAACATTTTTTTTTCCTTTCAGAATCCAAGACCCTGTGACTCTTTTGTTCCAATCTCTTCCCCATCACCAAGCAAATCCCAGGACTTTTCTCTGGGCACTTTAGATGCAACACTTCTGTCTTTACCTGTTTAAAGCACAAAACTAAAAAGAAAACTCTCCTGCTGCAGGGGAAAAAAAAAAAAACCACCCTGGCACTGACAATAACAGAGAAATGAGACTGTGCATGTAGGGCGGGTATGTTCAAGGTGAGACCTCTTTGGGGAATCATCCTATTTCAGTGGGACTGTGCTGAGACAAGGATGCTTTCTGAGAGAGGATTCAAAGAGGAGCAGGAGAGCGAGGGACTGAAACGCTCCTAGATTTGCCTGTGGAACTAGCTTCAAGAAAAGAGCAGCTGAGGCAGTGATATAATAACCAGGAGAGATGCTGCAATACCTTTGATTTAAAGCTGTTCTGCTTGAATGGTATTGCTATCAAGCACCCTTTTTAGGCACTGAAAGCTTTGCCATGGATAAAGAAAAAAGAGACGAGGGACCCATACAGATCGTACAGCAGTTTGACTGTCTAGTTCTTAGCACGTGGAAAACTTTTGGATGCTGTGGTAGTAGCAGCAGCAAGAAACATGAAGATGGACAACTCAGTGTCTTCTTCCCCCGATCCCTGTTTTTGTGTATTGTGTAAGGGTCTAAGAGCACTTGTGGTTTCTTGTGGTATCTGAAACCCCAGATTTCACTCAACATCTGCTTTTGGACTGGCAGTCCCCTCTGCGGAGAGTTCATTTCATGTCCTGCTCTGCATGTGAAAGAGGTGTCTGTCTGTCTGAAGGGATAAGATCCCATCTTGTAACACTTGCAAAAATGCTTATCAAGCTGTGCGACAAAGCACAAGGAACTGAAGTGAGAAGTGACAATCTGCTTTATGCAGCAGGGAAGCACTTGGCAAAGATGCAATTTATAAACGAAAGAGTTGCCAAGCTTTTTGTTATAATTTGTTCTGCTGACTTTTGCAGAAATGTAACCTGGGAGATTGTAGGATGGCTCCTCTGTAACAGATTTCTGTAGAAAATGTGGCGTAAAAGAACAAGATGTGGTCAGGCAAATTCCCAGCTTCTCAAAGGTTGCCTTACGTTCATTGTCAAAGTAAAGAAAGGATGAAGTGAACATAATTGTAAATGATAGATCTTCAGTAATTAACAAATCATTTTAAATTCTTGACGGGGCAGAGGGTTCTTGGGGCATGTCCCTGTACAGTTACTCTTGTAAGCAGGGACTTCAAAAAAACTCCAAACCAGTATAAAAGATTATGTGGAAACTTTCAGTTTAGCCCTCGTTTATGTGAACTCAGCTGTATTATAAGAAAGCTCGTCAGAAGATTTTCTCCCAGATTTTTTTTTTCTTCAAAGGAAAACTAAGTTACCATCAAACAGCAGAAAAGTGCCTATAAGGCTACAGGTTTATTTCAGTTTCTTTTGGTGAGGAATATAAAAAAAAAACCCAACAAACCTGTTTAGCTTCAGCTTAATTTGACCTCAACCAAAATGCTTCAGGTTGTTTAAACTCACTTGCAGCTTAATATTGTAATTGTCAGGGCACAGCAAGGGCTGGGGGCTCCCCAGGATGGCAGGACAGGGCACCTCAGCTATCCCACCACGCCAGCCGTTGGGCACCTTGGTAGGGATGGGAATGACGGGCCAAGGACAGGACAGCAGCCTGCAAGGGGACGTGGGTGCAGAATCACCCACGTGTGCCGTGGTCAGACACACACATGGCATGACCATGCTGGGGCTGGAGCTCTGCGTTTCTAATGTATGAAGATCTGATTGTATCTTCCATGTTCGCTTTAATAACAGACAAATAGTCTTGTACCACTGGATGCATTTCATTAACTATGGGAGGGGTATTCACACAACAAGGGAAATGTCACACACTGAAGGTTTTGCAGGCAGACTCAACTATGAGAAGTTTTCACAACATCAGACAGTGTGGATGCTATGAGGTAGACATTTCTCTGGCAAAGACATAAAGAAGAAAGTTTCTTGTTTTGCACAGTGAGCAAGATTCAAATATACTTTTATTTTTATTGTAAAAGTACATTTCAATTCACTTCAGAGTCTGTCTCTCCGGTTAGTCTTTCTGTCCGTGTTCATCTTCCAGATTTATATCATATTTGGGGTTCCAGTCTTGCTCAAAAAGGTCTTTTAATTGTTCCTAGATAGGAAGTTGCCGTTTTTGCAGGTTGGTTGAATTCTGTTTGATAATTAGTCCCACGCCAGATATATAAATGAAATAAACTTCTGACCAATTGGAATCCCCTTGCAATGGCAAACTATCTAATTAGAAAACATTCATTTTCTAGTGTTCTGTTCAATCTGCGTACTTGCTTAGTACACATTACTTGGTTTTGCTGATTTGCTGTCCGGCTGCAAAACTCATTAGGGCCAATGGTGCAGCAAAAATCAGGCCACTTCTTTCTTAACTTCAGACCTCAAGTTTGGGAAAGTCACTATTAACTGCAACCCTGAACTTTTATGGAAGTCTGAATCCTTAGAGCCTGTGGCAGAGCTGCATGAATCTGCTCATTGTAAATAAGGGAACAGAGAGTGCAGGATTTGGATATTAAGACGGGTAAAAAACAGTGTTTGATATAGGTTTCTGCATTTAGAAAAAGAAAGAAAAATCCTTAATATACTTAATTCTCTGTGGCGCAGCATGCTACTGGTAAAAAAAAGTCTCAAGCAGATTGTATACCATCAGAAGCAAAGGAATAATAGCAAATGAGTTTCAGGGAGGAACTTGTTAAAGGAAAATAAGAGGAGAAACTGGATCCTTGATGAACAAATCCTGGGGAGCTGTTCTGAGTCAAGCATACAATACTTGCTTTTAACCAGCTTTCCCAGTCAAACCTGAGAATTGTCTGGGGCTCTCTCCAAAGCCACCACAATTCAGGACATCAGACACTGGGAAAAAAAAAAATACACATTTTAGCATTTAGCATTACTCCTGGTGCTTGCCTTAGCCAGAAAAATTGGCTGTACTCTAGAAGGTGCTTAAGCACGAAAACAAGTTATCTTCATATCTGCCTTCAAAAGGCAATTCAGTGAGAAACAAATTCTATTCAAGTTCATTGAAACATCAAGTTCTCAGTTCGCTTGAAGGTGGGGCTATTTGCTGGTTTGCATTGCTTGGGGGATAAGCTGACTGAAATGGCCGACCCCCTTCACGTTCCCTTTTCTGAGAGATCCTAATGTGAGTGAAAAATAAATGCCACCGTGACTGTCAGGAACTGAGCAGCAATTGATACTTTTGTTTTCTCATTTCCATTCCTAGATTTCTGTTCAACAAACAGTGCATGGAATTAATTTCTCCCAGCAGTTTCTTTTTTTTTAATGAATGATAATTTTATATACTAGAGCATTAGCTGTCACTGCATCATTCTGAGCACACAGGCGGTGAAATTCCTGTGGTGCTTGTCACAGGCTGTGCACTCGGAGTTGTCATACTCCGTTCTTAATGGTTCACAATTGCATGAAATAATCTCTTACTAAACTTGACCCACATTATTTTCTCCCCTTCATATCTCTACTTCTTTACGCAGGGCAGACGTTCTGATAAAGCTGTATACTTTGACATGTTTATCTACTTTACGTGGCAGATTTAGCTGCTGCAGAAGTGTCACTTTTCAGTAAGTGTCTAGGCACAAGTCTTCAAGCTGCCTGTGGGCTCAAAGCTCTTCATTTCTGCAAGGCCAGACCAATACCAGACAAACAGGATGGCTTGTTTCTTATCACAGCTAAGAAATGGTAAATAGTGAACACCAAAAGCTTAGTAAAGCAAAGGCACAGTTTGTAGCCTTCATATTATTAACAAACAATGATAAACGGGTGAGCAAAGCACAAAAGTTTTCACCTGAACACATGTTTATCACAGTTCAAATGTCTGTCTGTCAAGAGAAACCAGTTGCTGAAGTAAAGTTAGGTAATTCATGTCAGTCAGTACATGGCGAGAGGAAACCTCTTCTGGTGAGAAGCTCGCTCTGCCTGAAAAGGACCTATGTTTAACCTGCTGCTTTGTCAAAAAATAAGCACAGTGTAACCATTGCTAGTCTTGTCAATTTAAAGTGATCTACGTCAAAATGCCAGGAAAAACAAGACAACATCTGCGTTTCAGTTGTGTCCCACAGAAATGAAACAAAATGAAATAAAACAAAACAAAGCCACTTTTTAGCAGGAAAGATAACGCTTAAGAATTTTATGGAAAGAAAAGTTATATGCTTAGAAATAAGAGCAGACTACTTCAATTCCCCACCTTCAAATGCATCTTTGCATTGAATCCTAAAAGGCAAAAAGCCTAAATACAGGAAGCATAGAGAAAAGAATATAATTTGTAAGACAGTGAAACAGGATGAATAACACAAGTCCTTTTTTTAACAACATCTCCAGTATAGTCATTTGCTGTTTTATTCTTAATTTGATTTTTAAGCATACAAATTATGTTAAATTTGTATGCCAACACCTCAATTAAATCTAGGTTTCTATTCAGTTTATATGATACATTAAAACAAAAGTGACTTGAATTAGATGACACTGTTGTACTTTAAAGTAATGTCTGAAATATGTTTTTGGAGCGTATTACCTACCGAAAGTGAATGTTAGAACAATTAGCTGGTTTTACATTTTTGCAGTTGTATCAAAAACAAACTAGTTGGGTTGCTAAATTTAAGATAAAATAATCAAAACAATTGCATTTAAAAAAGCAAATAGAATCTTCAGTCATGTGATATGGAAATGCTCTGTCCTGAATAACTCGTGCTGCCTGCTTTCAAAAAAATTTTCCTCTGATCTAAAGTCAGCCCAGTGGCTATTAGAAGTAGTCACTGACACAAACTCCATCTTGTTCATGAAAATGTTTTGAACAAAGCACTGATTGTTTATAAAAACAAAAGATAATGCCTGTAAAACGTTGGCATCAGTGCTATTTGGAGGATGAGAATGACATACATATAAATTGTAGTTTATTGGCGCAGTCTTTCATACAGTGCAAGAAGACTTTGCTGAAAACTGAATTAATCAGTGTAGTGTATTTCCTCTTCCTACACATTTCTTTTAATGTAATCTGAACTGGAACAAAACCTGAAGCAAACCTTAGGCCTAGGCTGTGAGGGGAATCAAGGGACACAACAAGCCTTTTATGACATGAGGTTAACTACACTAGAGGGGATAATTAATATACATGTAGGCAGAGTTTGGGGAAATCAGGATGGACTCAAGGGCCTCAGTGCAAAGCTTTCCACGCAATCTCCACCGCATCTGCATTAGACCTGGACACAGAAGTCTGTTGTTCCATTTTGTAGGAAAGATTCCTATGGGCTTTCACAGGAGGAGTCTTTTCCCCTCCTACCAACCATGACGTGGGTGGAAGAGGTCTTTTATGCTGACAGATTTGCCCCTCAACAACTCAGGATGTATCTGGCAAGATTTTGGCAAACCTTGATCTACAGCTCCTCTAACAAGTACAAGGAGATCAATCACCTGACAGGTCCTGGCCAAGCATCTGAAGCCACATTTGTGCTTCATACAGCACTGCTTTGCTTGATCAATGGCTGGTGGAAAGTTAGAAACTTCTCCCCTGATCCTAGCCCAGATAAGATGTCATCGGTTCCAGGTCTACCTGTGTACGTCTATACTGAAGAAGACTTGGCAGTGTAATCTGCTGTTTAAAAGGTCATCCTGATGGGAAGTAAGTCTCCAGGTCTCACTATGTGAAGTGGTGGAGTGTTAAATTCACTTGGATTTTTGGAGTTGCTCAGTCTTATTGGCAGGAACATTTCAAAGGTGTTGGCAACCTAATCATTCTCAGTATTCTTTGCTTAAAGCAGCTCGTTTTAAAAGTTTTACGTCACTTATAATGTGTAAGAGATCTGCAGTGTCCCAGGCTCAAAGGATGTGCCCCACTGGATGGTGAGATGAATCAACCACAAACTAGACAGGACCATTCAAGTCCTGAGAATGGTGTGCCCCATAATTGCATTGCTCCAGTTCCAGGCAACTATGATGGCACCAAAGAAGTTATATTAGAGTAAAACAAGAGAAACCAGAGTGAACCAACCCAAGACTCCTCCTAGCTATTCTGCCCTTTTTCTTTTCCAGTTGCAAAGTTAGTGCCAGCCACCAGGGATCAGTGCTGTAATTAGCCTTGAAATGCTGCACTGAAAAGTAAATGGTTTAGCAATCCGAGCAGTGTTCTGAAACTTTAAAAAAAGACTTGAAAGAAATGAAAAACAGCATTCCAACCCATGCAAAAAAAGCACCCTGAAGTTGAAATAAGCATTAAAAAACAAAGATGAGGAATCAACATCAAAGTTTACTGCACCAGAAGTGCCAGCTATAACAACACAGATATCAAAGCCCAGTTTAGAAACACCTGATCTGAAAGAGGGCCCAGCTAAACAAACACCACAGGTCTCATCAAACTTCCAAAAAAAGAAACAGAAATGAAGAACAGAAAAAAGAGAAGGAGAAGGTGGAATTCACATAGATGTAATGGATCACACAGCATGAGAATCCATACAGGTAAGAGGTCTGGAAAAAATGCGCTGCTAATTAATTACACACAACACCTGACACACTGGAAACAAGTGGCAGATAACACACAAATGCTAATAATTCAGAAAAAAAAATCTGGGATATTCGAGGTGGTGTGGGGATGATGTCTATGGAACTAAGAAAACTTAGGAGGGAACGTTTAGGAAGCAGATCTGAAACCTGCTCATGTATCACATGGTGGTTCTGCTAAGAAAACCAAAAATACTGGACATTTGAGATTATTCAAACATAATTTCATGTCTCCTTCCAAGATAGCCAAGTGTAGGTTGGGAACTGAAGTTTTTCAGTCAGAATATCTTTCTTATGCAAAACCAGAGGCAACTCCTGCTACTCTTTCAAGGAGTGTTAGATCTAAAATTCTGTCTGCAAGGGAGATAGAGCCCCTATGAATACTATATTTAGAATTTCTGGTTTAGGTTTTTCCAAAGTTGGACTTGGTTCTTCTAAAATTGAACACGGTTCTGCATTACCAACTCTTACTAAACATCAAACGAACATTCCAGAATCTGAACCAAAAATGTCATCTCTTGCTGATATGAATCTTTCTGCAACAGATTCTGAAACTTTAAATGAAGATGGTTCTTTGGAGAAAAAAAATCTGAAGCCAGAAGGAAAAACACCAGCTCCTGAAATATCTGTGGGTGACACAGAATGTACAGTTAAAATACATAAATCCTGAAACCCAAAATTTAGAATTTATTGCTGTAAGGGAAAACTGTCAGAAAGTGACATTGGTTCTAAAGTAGAATCTGAAACTTCCTTGGGAAAAAAAAAAATCAAGTTCTGCTAATGAAGATATCACTCAAAAACCAGATATTAAATTCCCCAAAGGAGAAGCTTCAGCTGAACTGAGGAACCCTGAAATAAGAACCGAAGAATCATCATTTGTGGATGGAAGAAAGATGAAATTTCAGGTCTTCAGAGGAAAACTCAAATGCTGAAATTCCAGGAGCCAAAGTTTGGAATCTCCCTAAGAAAAAGGAAAGGGCCAGAGCCTGAGATCAGCTCTTAAGAAACAGAAACTGAGCTACCCCAGCTAAAAGTGACAGCAAAAATTGCTGATATTTCTGTGTGAGTTCCAGCATCAGAACTCAAATTTGATTTGTCAGATCCTGGAGGAGAGGGAGCTGTTGAGAGCCCTGAGGAGAACGGAATCAAATTAAAAGAAGAACATGAGATAAAAGCTGAAGAAGTTGAGACCAAGGGATGTTTTTAAATGCCAAAATACAGAATACTTGCACTGGGCTTGACATCCATGAAACATGGGGGCAGAGGCCGTGGCGGGAAGAAAGGTGAGTCTGATGTTGAAAGAAGGCTGGAGAAGCCTCAGGTAGGGATTCCCTCTGCCAAAACACAAATTGAAACAAATATTCCTCAAAATACTTCCCCTACTGCCCTATGCAGCCACCAAAATTCTGACTGGAAAAAGAGGGATTTCAGAATTCTGGTGTTAACTTGCCAGAGGTGGGAGGAGATATTTCATTACCTGCAAAGAGAACAGGGATTAGAGTGAATATTCCAAAACTTGAAATGTGTGCAGATATGGTTAACCATGGTGTTGAAGAACAAAAATGCAATCTTCAGAATTCACTGTCTCTTTGGCAGAATTGTCTAAAACAGAAATAAACATTTCAAAAAATTGACAAAGCCAGCAGTTTACCAAAAAAGTTCCCTACATGTGCTCTGACTCTTCAAGAGCACAAAGTCAAATCACAAGATATAGAAGTCCCCAAAGTAGAAAGCTCTACTGGGTTAGACACTTCAGGAGTAGAATTTAAATAATCATCAGCTGAAATTACTGTGGGAGTAGAACAGGAAAAAATAGATGTTAGTCTTCCAAAGGAAGAGCTGGACACTTAAGGTCAAGAGGTGGCAATTAAAACAGGAAAGATTATAGGTGAGATGAAAATTATAGGAGAAGAAGGGCAATGAAGCTGATTAAAAAGGCCTAGGTGTGAATGGTCTACAACACAGGGATCAGAAGATGCTGCTTACGTTGCAGCTAAACTGGAAGATATAATGGTAGAAGTTTCAGGAGTGAAAATGGATGTGAAAAGTGCTAGAGTAGATCCTGAAATAGAATTTCAAGTGGAAAGTGCTGAAAAGGATGTGTCTGCAGGAGTGGAAGAGCGTGTAAAAGAGAGAACACAAGAAAACTTATCACCTAAAGAGACAACAGACTGAAAAATTTGAAGTTGATGGGCTGCCACCTAATGTTCCAGTTTCTCAAACTACCGTTACATCTTCAGCAAGAGCAGAACTGATCTTGTTGGAGGAAGAAAAGGGTAGTCAATCAAGTATTCCTGGAGATATGACCAAATGAGGATTGTCTTTTATCAATCTCCAATGAAAATAAAATAATAATCTGCACATACAGAAAAAAATCTGTTCTTAATTTTCAAGGAACTGAAAATGAAGCAACATCCAAACCTCCCATTTATAAACACTTTGCTATTACAGCATTTACCACATATATATTCTCAAGTATATGAATGTGCTAGACTGTGCACTACCAACCATATTGACTTGTTCATACCTTCCCAAAAGGAAATAGATCACCATTACTATCTGCTGAAATGTCCACATAATGACAGCACAGTTTCTAGCTGTGGTGGGAAGAGTTACAAGCAGATTTGAGACTTTTCACCCATTACAACACTGAGTTTTATGGATGTATATGTGCCTCTTTTTGCATCCTGTATTGTCTTTCCCCATATTCTTCTACTTAATACAGGGAAAGCAGACACAGCAAAACATTTAGAGGTTGGCTTGTAAAGGAAATGTATTCAGTTGTCAGACTATCTCTAACTTGATGCATTCTTTGTTCCTACCTCTTTGAGGTAGGGTCACATATTTTAACGAGGACTGCTGGCAGCCTGTGTTCCTCATATTCTCTCTGAAGAGGCTGTTTGCCTAAGTATTAGGCATGTATCATTCATTTGGATCATACAACATTCATCTGATTTTTTCCCTCTTTACGTATCATTGTTCAACAGACCCAAAATTGCCATGACCGACAGCAATGGCATACACCAGAACTGAGGAAGAGAATCACAATCAAACAGGAAAACAGAGGCTGAGGAAATGTAAGGTGTGGAAGGAGGGACATCCCATTCTAGCAGCACTTCATGCCTGCTCGCAGGACAGTCTCCATGTGAAGCCTGCCCTGCCAAACAACTTATTGAGCACTTGCAAATTTGAGTTTTCTTCTCATTCTTATTTCTGCAAAATCTACCCCCTATTTTTTTTGCTGATTACAGTGAAAATGTAGCTTTGAGTGCCATCTAGAGGAGCACATACAAGGAAAACACTTCTTTTGGTCAAACTTGTAACTTGTCAAAAAGATTTTCGCACTGACCTTATTCACACTGACCTTATTCACACATGTACTTATTGCTGGCACTGGGAAAAATCTGTCCAGAGGTTGTTCCTGCATATGAGTATTAATACTGCACATGGTCAGTTGTATTTGTTGGTACAGGATAATAAACCTGTGAAACAGAGCTAATGAAACCCAGCTGGGGGGTGTTTCTACTTTGCAAGACATTTTACTTAGTGAATGGAAATTTCAAAATACTAAGCAGAATCTAGAGAGGAAATGAGGGAGTAGAGCACTAAAAGCAACTCCATCTCAGTAGGTTCGCATGTATGTGAATACTCATGAAATTTCAGTGTTATCTGTAGATATAAGTACGTGGCTTAAAAATCTGCATTAATAAGAACACACACTGATTTGTAAAGATGAGTATATCATCCCTGCGCTGGCTCAGGGATAGAGAATGCCAGGGCTGACTGCAGTGAGGGAAGGGACACTGGGGCTCGGCGTAACAACATGGTGTCAGGGCAGTGGCCAACCTCCCAGTGGGGAGATGCTCTCAGGGCCCTTACACAAATGAGTTTATCCAGCGATGAGAAACTGACACCTGGAAGCTGCTAGCTGAGGAAGAAGATGAGTCCTATATTTAGATACTACAATGCGATGTGGTGCAGTGTTACCCAGTGAAGGGTCCTCAAAGATTTGCATACTGTAACAGGTGGATTTGGATGGATGTAGTTTGTCCAGGGGAGCCTGCTGCGAATAATTTTGGGTGATCTGAACATCAGCCCCTAACAGGCTGCTGGTACATGTTAGCTGTTGAAATGGGGGTTCAGCTGCACGTCTGAGCTGTGGTTTGGTCATGGAAAGTGCCTCACTTGGGGTGAACTGCGAGTTAAAGTATCCATTAAGATTCCTGAATGGAAGAAATGAAAAAATAGTTTGGTTTTGAGGTCAGGTTGTAGGTGAAGTGAGTCAGTTCTTCAGCTGATATTAAGTGATGTCATTCCCAATGGATTTAAGGAACATTTGCTAACCTCAGGTTGATATTACTGTGCCTTCAACTGCAGTTTTTTTTCTCTTTGTGTGAATTTTACCTGGGAGGTGAAATTTTGTGAAAACCTCTGAGTAGTACAAGTTGGACTGATCATACTTTTGTTGAAACATGTCTACAGGCTCCTAAAAATTTTACTGGAGATAATTTATGGTCTTGGAAAAGAAAGATATATACCTAAGGGACACAAAAGGATTGCTGGAGTGGTCCCTTCATTGTTGAGGAGCAATATTCTTTAAAAAAGGAATATGATCTGATCAGGCAAGAGAAAAAACATTAATCAGCTGGGGTGAAAATGTGTTTGTGGTGTGCCTGTGTTTTGATGCATTAGTGAAAACACACTAAATAAAAACCAAATTATTCTGAACCTGAGCTGCTGAGCATTGTAAACTTGCACTCCTAAAGGCTGTTGAATGCCACTTGAAATCAAGAAGTAATGAGGCTGGCAGGAGCCCATGTCCCTTTCTGGATGGATTCCTCCATTAGGCTACACCAGAAGTGGCTGCCCTACCACAAACACTGCGGTGGCATGCATGAAGGGCTGGGTGGAGAAGGAAGAAGCAGGTGTTGCTTTTGCTTGCAGCTTAAATGCCACATCCCCAGCTGGTTTCTGCCATTGTCAGCCTCGGTGGGGACTGGAAAGGTTCACAAAGACTGCCCTGCTCCCTCAGGTCTCCTGCTTGCTAGGAAAGATATTCCATGTTGAAAGGGAAGAGTGATTTCTATCCCCTGCTACCTCGCATGGCTATGCAGCTTAATCCATTATCTGCCTCTCTTTTAACGTTCAGTTTTAAGAGATTAATATTAGACTAGTTAACATCAACATGAATAGGAACCTTTCTAGGTCTTGTTCTAACTTCCACTCCCCATTGCCCACAGCGTAACTGATAAAAGTCTTTCCCTGTGAAAATACTGGGAAGGTCTCTGTTGGTCCTATCTCCACGTGGGGAAGAAAAGCCCCAACTCCCATTAACGTCAGTGGAAATTGTTAGAGGTCACAGTAGTCACTATCACTGTATTAAATATGAGCGTTGCTACCGCACTTGCAGCAATAAATATTAATGTTTGTAATGCCACAGCTTGTGTGGTTTGTGAATTTTAATGTGCCCAGCAGAGATCCCTAAAGGTGAATTACTCCGCAGAATCCACAACAATCTAAAGCCTTTTCTTTCTGGTAATTTAGAAAAACAATCTTGCTCTGCTGCTGTAGCTGCTGGTTTTCAAGGCTTTCATTACCTACAGAGAAATCATGTTTGACACAATACTGTAGTTATTGAGAACACTGGTTATATTACACAGTGCACCTAATATATCAAGCTCCACATATCCCTGGATGCAGACAAGATAATTTCTTAATCTTTTTCTGAGTCATGCTGGACAGCTACATCATTGGTAGAGACCACCAGAATTACAGTGGACAGGGCAAAAATATAATAGAATAGAACTTGTTTATATATCAAACAGTATTTTTTTTTCTCTGTAGGTAGGTTATTCTGTGACTTTAGCACCATTGTATCATCTGTTGAACCAGCTGGTACCTGCTGTCGGTAGCGACAGGATGCTGTAAAAAATAATCCTCTAGTTTTGATCCAATTTTCTCTCATTCCTAAGAGCACTCTCTACTCAGAAACAAAAATTTTCTTCATTTTGGCTATAATTTTCATATGTGAACCTTCTGTAGCAGTAGCTCTGTTCTTTAGGGGAGAAGCACACTTCAAGTTACATGAAAATGTGTAAGACAAACATGACAAGTGTTATTGATGGCGACTTAATGCATGGTGACATCTCCATACTATAATTACTCTGACTTTCCTTCTCTACCTCTTAGGAGATAGGGGAAGAGTATGTAATACAGTAAAGTATCCTTATCCATGAGGAATTTATTTTCATCGAAGTGATAGATTTTACCAAATGAGGTTGCTGCTGGAATGAAGGAAATTCCATTACCTGTTCCCCAGATAATAATTCACATGTGAATTAGTTGGGATGAGGGTGGACATGGGTGGGGATGGTTCACCATCTGAATGAGGCTTAAGGGAGAGTAGGACCATCATTTTTTTCCTTGGGAGACTGAGTTCCTCATCAAGAAATGCAATGTGTGTCTAATAAATTACAGATTTATTAAGAATCCCCCTAAGAATATTCAGAATGAGATGAAAATTAATTAATTATTCATTAGTAAAACTGCTTAGATTTGGAAAGTGTTTGTGGTTTGGATTAATGTGCGAAGTTATCAAAATAGCACTTTTTGTTAAGCAATCTGCTAAATTGCTGCAGTAGGGAGATCGTCACCTGTCTGCGTGCAGTTTTCTGCAGTTGTCTGGAGGTAATTGCATCCCAGCTGCTATGAGTTCTTTGCTGATATCTTATGTTTTAAATGGTCTGTAAGGTAGTTTTCTTCAAAGAAAAAAGTCTCCTTTCTGCTTTAACAGTCGTGTGCTCACACAAAGCAAATGCATCTCATACTGGTTAACATTTAAGAGCTCAGGGCTTTTTTTTTGTGCGGAGTTTGTAAGTGAGCAAGGCGACTCCTCCTTACTGAGACTTTTATGCTGCTTAAGGCACCTTCCATGGTGCCAGAAGCATCTGTTGTCTGGTTTTAATGATATTCTTCATAGCACCCCTGTATGCATCCTTAGGCCTAGGGCCCTTCTCTCTTCCCGGTCCCCACTTCCACTATGGCCTGTCTCTTGCTAAAGTGGTATTATCTGGTTGTCAAAGCTACACTGGCCTAAGCATGCCAAGATAGGCTCTGTGGTTTTGAACTCCCCTTGTAGGGGTTTAGAAGGACACCACTTGCTGATTTTTGCCCACTATAGGTTCAAAGTCTTCTCTGTTTCCTTTCCTTTTTCTTGGTGAAAAGTTTCTGATGTTTCACCATCTGTGTTAGTTTTCTTAGTTTGCCACTGCTGGAGGATTGCCATTTCTACAGTAAAGTCCCATTTTCCCCAGCTAGTGAACCAGCTTCTGTTTAACCCCCCCCCCCTCCCCCCAAATAAAAGGGCAAAAAGGTTTCAGTTTTCAGGAAGCCTTGGAAATTCTCCCCCTGCCCCTTGTTATTTGCCAGGAGAGAGAGATTATTTTAGCCCAACACCTGCTCATTTGGATTTCCAGCCCCTGCGTTTCTAGGAATTTGTCATTGCCTCTGTGCAGTTGTTCTGGTCTCTTCTGGTCTCCTGACTTTCCCTCAGGGTTTAATAAAACTTACAGCTTAATATTTTCTCAACTTCTTGGGTGCCCTTAACAATCACTTTTAAGGCATAAAGATATAATAATAATTTTCAATTCTATTTTGTTCCTTTTATATCCTTCCAGCAGTAAATGGATATGGTCTTGTAAGAATGTTTATATGGAATTGGTAAGTTTATTGAAACCTATTTTGACACAAAAGTAGGATATCCTTTGCTGGATATGCTTCTCCCAGGCTATGTGAGTGCTTGTTGTCTCTTAGGCCTAAATTCTGCAAGCATTTATGCATGAGTTTAATTTTACAAATTAATTTCACTGGGACTGTCCCTGTGTAAGCTTTTGAGGAATCAAAGCCTTAACCAGCTTTCTGATGCTGTGTCCTTCTTTTCATGCAAATCCTCTCTACTACGAGATGTTCTAGTAATGCCTTTAAGGAGACACCCTGTTTAAAGTGTGCTGCAGGACAGACATCTGAAGACACTCTGTCTTGTGTTCCCTGAGGAGCAGAGGTGGGCCTGTTGGCTCTCTAGGTGACCACCTAGGAACACAGGGTTTCACGTTGTGCTCCTGTGGTCTAGAGTTACTGGTCAGTAAATTACAAGAGTACGAGGAATGTGTGAGGAGTCCACTGCGGGAACCTCCTGTTCAGTGTGTGATACTTGACAGCTGTGGTGTGCCACAGAGGCGTTCCCATTCCCTGAGGGTGTGCGAGATTGCTCCTTGGCATGAGGATAGGAATTTGGACCTGGAGGAGGTGAAGTCTTCCTGGAGCAGAAGAAACCACGTATAAGTGAGGCTAGGGCTCTCTGTCAAGACCTAGGGGAGCATCCTGCAGCAAGAAGGATTCCTAAGATAGAGAGGTATCAGTTGCAAAGGATGAACCAGGAAAGGTGAAGGGGTTGTGATGAGGAAGGGCCTATAACACCTGGACTTGAATGCTGGCATAGGATGACCCACGGAGCATGCACAAGGATTCATCTCCCTCCACTGAAACCCTGAATTGATGAGGAGAGAGACCAGAGCAGGCTCTGGGTGGACAGCCCCTGTTCTTTTTAGCCCAAAGACAAACTGTGATGCAATGCTCTTGCTTGAGAGAGCTGAAAGGTAATTATTTCCCAATTTTGTAAATGGAAGCAGATCCCAGTTGTTTTGTGGTTTACTATAGGAGTGACAACAAAGTTCCTTGGTCACTTGGAGGGAATTAGTTAAACCGTCCATCCTTGAGAGGTGGGAGCAATGAATGAAGAATCTGGCCCATGTGTCTTAGAATCATAGAATCATAGAATGGTTTAGGTTGGAAAGGACCTTGAAGATCATCGAGTTCCAACCCCCCTGCTATAGGCAGGGACACCTCCCACTAGACCAGGTTGCCCAAGGCCATGTCCAGCCTGGCCTTGAACACCTCCAGGGATGGGGCCTCAACAACCTCTCGGGGCAACCTGTTCCAGTGCCTTACCACCCTCAAAGTGAAAAACTTCTTCCTAATGTTCAATCTAAACCTGCCCTCTTCCAGTTTGAAGCCATTCCCCCTCGTCCTATCACTACATGCCCTAGTAAAAAGTCCTTCCCCAGCTCTCCTGTAGGCCCCCTTTAAGTACTGGAAGGCCGCAATAAGATCTCCGCGGAGCCTTCTCTTCTCCAGGCTGAACAGCCCCAACTCTTTCAGCCTCTCCTCATAGGAGAGGTGCTCCAGCCCTCGGATCATCCTCGTGGCCCTCCTCTGGACACGCTCCAGCAGGTCCATGTCCTTCTTATGTTGGGGACTCCAGAGCTGGACGCAGTACTCCAGGTGGGGTCTCACGAGAGTGGAGTAGAGGGGCAGAATCACCTCCCTCGCCCTGCTGGCCACACTTCTTTTGATGCAGCCCAGGATGCGATGTCTTTGTCATCTTCTGGCCTTGGGATAACCATATACTCCCTTTTCCTTTTCCTTTTCCTTTTCCTTTTCCTTTTCCTTTTCCTTTTCCTTTTCCTTTTCCTTTTCCTTTTCCTTTTCCTTTTCCTTTTCCTTTTCCTT
>VUYV01000120.1:2642033-2878325 GCA_008711295.1 Anarhynchus alexandrinus
TTTCCTTTTCCTTTTCCTTTCCCTTTCCCTTTCCCTTTCCCTTTCCCTTTCCCTTTCCCTTTCCCTTTCCCTTTCCCTTTCCCTTTCCCTTTCCCTTTCCCTTTCCCTTTCCCTTTTCCTTTCTTTTTTGGAGGGGAGTGCCTGGTAAGGCAGAGGAGAAAGAAAATTTTAATGTTTTCCAAACACAGACCTCCAAACATGGGTTTGGAACAAGTTAAGTGCTGTCTATAGAGTAAAAAGAGTGTTTGAATTTCTCCTTCTCATTCCTTTGCAAGTTGTGGCTGTGTACACATGCACAGCAATTGCAACCTCAGTATCACAGTGGATCACTTTAAAGATGAAAATATTCTTTTCCGAATTAAATCAATCATGAAAATATGGCATCTTCTGGGGATGCTTTCAGCCATCCCTCAGCATTAAAAGCTTGAATTCAGCAAGCTTTTTCAAGTGTGCAAATAATTCCGTTTCTTCTTTGGACGCTGTTTAAAGTGGGTGCTTAACTTCTGCAGCATGGGAGTAGTCTTGTCTCATTAATTTTTAGCCCACTTCTACTTCACACGCACAGAAAAAAGGGCCATAGAAAAGTGACGAATAGCTTGCTTTCTCAGAATACATCCCTCGAGTTTCTGGAGCTGTTCATTTCTGTACCAGTGATAGATCTTAAGCTCTTACTTTCTGTGTAAGAAGCAGTATTATTATTATGGGGAAATGACAGTAACTGATGAATAGGTAACTTTATCAAGATTGTTTTCATCGTGCTGCTACAATGAAGAATAATCTGTAATTAGAAAGCTGTGTTGAAGTTTTTAGTCTGGAATCATTCCACATCTCCTCTGACAGGAAGGCTTATTAATGTCTTAATTTCAGTTTTGTGATTGCCCCTTGCTAAATCCATGCCTTGCTGTGCAGTATGGAGTCTGATCATTTATTATGTTCTCCGTGTTAGTTAGGAGATGGCCAAAGGTAAGAGTGTGAATTCAGTAAAATTCAGAACCCTGAAAAGGATAAAATCCCATATCTACATTTAGATACATTTTGGAATCCCTTTGGAACTTAAGTAATAGTAGCTTTTCATTATTTTTTTCAATTTTAGAAATGTCTGAAACTTGATGAGTGTTGTAAAAAAATTGGCTAAAATTTATTGGCTATTGCAAGTTTCATGTTATCAGTAGCAGTGAAAGATTTAAATGCATTTTAGCATCTGAACTGTCACCGTCAACTACTCCCCTTAGAGACTTCAAATTTCCTTAGGTAATTATTTGAGGCTGATTGCAAGATTAGGAAAGCAATGACTTTTCTTGGCTTACATGCAAGTTTGTTCTCTAAAATTTTGCTTTTTTAAATAATGGCATCTAGAAACTTATTTTCATAATAGATACTGGAATAGAGGTCTAGTGAAGGCCACAGCAGATCTGGAAAGCAATGTTTCTCTGTAAGTCAAACTTGCTCCTCCACCCTTTTGACACGGGCTCCTGGCAATCCTGCTGGGCGGCAGATTCCTCTTCTGGAGCTTGCTTCCTTGTGGGGGATGTGCTGCTCCCTTTCCACTCTCCAACAGTAGATGGGGATGCTCCGTTGACAGAACAGATACTCCCTACTGCCTCAAAATGTGATGAAGAATTAAATGTACAGTTATTCAGACTTCAGACAAAAATGTCAGCCCCCATCCAAAAGAATCTGATGCTTATCAAATATCTTCCCAGCTTATCTGAGCTCTGCTGTGTGTCTACTTTGAGGCAGAAACATGACAATTTAGAAATTACAGCCTAGAGGAGCCCTTGCCTTCTCCACCTGCCCCCCCCCCCCCCCCNCCTTACGTTATTTTGATTGAAGTAATCATGTGGTGGATAGTGGCTGGCTAGAGGAGCTAGGACGTTGCACTTCTCCCAAGGAGTGTCACCATACATTTTTCAATGTCACCCTTCACACTTGTTGCAGTGATTGCTGCCTTGTTGCTGGATATCCTGGAGGATGGAGTGACTGGCATCACAGGCTAAGTCATTTTCCCATATTAGACATAATGGACTCAGGTTGGGGGTGACGGGCAGTGCCAGGATCATGCTTACTGGGAGGGGCAGAATTTAAATCACCAAAAGTGGTAGGGAATGAGGGTGTGCATGTGAGTACAGAGAGTATTGACCTGCACAACTGGTGTTTGCAGACTAAGCTAAAAGGTTTCTTGGAGATGTTCCTAGTGAAGTTGGTGCTGATGCTGACAGGAACAGCTGTGGCTCTGAGACCATCTATGGCTCTGAAGAATGAATTGGGCTTGCAATAGCCAACCTGTTCATCAAGCAGAACTAGGTTTTGATAGACCAGAGATTGCCTTCCGTGCTGGGGTTTGCCCCAGTCCCCACAGCCCTGTGTTGCTCACTTGCTTTTCACGCACACTGAAGCCTGAGCCTCTGCGCCAGAACAGCAGCGTGTTTGGTCTTTGCTGATACAGAAAGTCATTTATCTTCTTGTGACTTGCTGTGCAGAGCAATAAGGGTTTCAAGCAGACAGGGCTTCTGGTTTCTGGAAAATAAGGTAACAAACTCCACTTTGCAAGATTACCATTTCCTCTTACTATTTTTGGAAGTGTTTATTTTAGAGCCATGAAATTAATCTCAGGAATGCCAAGCAACACTTTAAAGAAGGAGGGGTGATGGGTCCTGGGGAGAAGGGAACTAGAGGAGAGCTTATGTCACTGAGTTTTCTTCATGTAATTGAGTTTGTTCTTTAATCACAAAAAAACAGTCATCTGGCCCTGAAATAACTGTCATTGCAGTGCACCCTCCTCTCTTCTGATTTCTGCCATTTTTGGCAAATAGCGCATACAGTACAAAGGCCCTTGCAGAGTTATTAATCGTGTTTGGCAGCCAGGCTGCACTAATCCACTGTCTGGAAGCACAGTAAAGTACTAACGTGTGTTTTGAGACATAAAGCCTTGATTAAAGCTCTTGATACCTGTCGTGCTGCAATAAAAACCACAGAAAAAAATGGATGACCATGAAAAAAGCAGAACTCCTCAGTCCTTCCCTCCTGCCTCCCCCAGCCTTAGCCTGTACTGGGCTGGCACCAGACTTGGGGCCAAATTTACACTGGTTTGCGGGATACAGTTGGTAGCAAAGCATTAGGGAAGTGATAGCTGTGATGGTGTAATGCAGCTTTTGCATACCAGATGGATGGGAAAGGCAAGACTTCATACACCTGGCCTGTGGGACCTAGTGATTTAGGAATGGGGAAGGATTCAGAACTTTCCTTGCCTGATTCCCATCAGGAATTTTGAAACAAGGTTCTCAGTTGCAGGAGGATAACTTGATGGTAAAGGGATCAAAACCTCAGTGGCAACACCTTTCATGCCAATGTCTGTGATGCATCAGGCATAGAAAAGTGGTGTCAGTAATTCAGGACTTGCAGCCAGCAGAGAGTGACTGCATGTGTGTGCCTTATCCCGCCAATCAGACGTTCACAAGTGTTGGGCTAACAGTTCACCTACAAATAAAGTCATTTCTTTGGCTATGAACACCTTCAAGCTTCGTTGTACTTGAAATTCAAACACTGACATACATTAACTCTTCTGTATTTGACAAATGGGTCCTATCCGTACAGGAAGGAGAAGCTGACTGCCAGCTCTGAAAAGACCTACAGTGTCTCAAATCTGATTGCAGGTTTTTTGGTCTGATTCTATGACCCAGCATGCTGGGAATAGAAGCCAGATCTGTGATTACAAAAGGTCAGATTGCTTGTGGCGGACAGAACTGTAGTGATTCTTCACTTCACTGATGGCCAGCACATAAATGCTGTGTTGGTTACATGGAGCAGTATAGTGGTATAAGATGCTTTTGGGCAGGAATAGTATGATCCACCCATCAGCTCTATTATTTTCAGTCACTCCTTTTTTAGTCATATACAGTGCTGCAGTTCTGTTAGGAACTTCCTGAGCAAGTGGATTTTAAAGGAAGGTTTCAGTTTGCCAAATAATTGAAATGAAAGCTAATGGTGTGTATCACCTCTGGTTTAGTGGAAAAAGTGGTGTAGGTAAACGTACTTTTTACTGAGAGTGTTTGGCTTCTTACCAATGGTAAAGAGTTTCTTAAAAAGTGTTAGCAATTTGTTCAAGGTCTGCCTAATCCATTTGCAAGAGAGTTAATGCACTTCTTTTTTTAAAAAATTCAGAAGTTACTATGAAAGTAATAAGTCAATATGAGCTTCTTATTTTACCTCACAAAGAGAAGCTGAGAGTTTTGGGAAAACCAGTAAGATATGAGCACAGTTTGTCCCAGAAGAAATATTCTTTCTCCTGGCTGAGAATTTATGGACGCTAAAGCTCATCTTCCTGTGGTTAAGGAAGGCCAGCACCAGTGATGCTCCAAGATCACATTTTCTTCATGTAGTATTGTCCTGGTTTGAGGTTTGGCCTAAACCACAACAAGTATGTGGTGACAAGGGCACCTGCCTTTGCAGAGAGGGCTGGGTTCTGCAGCACTCCTGGACACCAAGCTCAGAACAAATCTTGTGAAAGCGAAGAGAAGTCCTGTAGAAGGCTAGGAAGGATTTCAGTAATCAGTGATGGAACCTTGCATGGCTGAATCTCAAGTGAAGATAGCAAGTGTTAAGAGTCCTGTGCTAAGGTCTCTTAAAATAAGAAAGAGTATCTGAACAGGGCAACCTGCTCAAGCTGACCCTGCTTGAGCAGGGGCATTGGACGAGATGGTCTCCAGAGGTGCCTTCCAGCCTCATCCTTCCATGTTCCTATGGTAATAGCAGAGGACCTGAGCTACACAGTGCATTACACCACCTGCTTCCATCATAAATATGGAAAAGGCACTGAAAACTCAGAAGCAGGGCTAAGGAAACAACTTAATGCTTCAAGAAATGCTGTCTTCTTTTTTTTTCAGTCTGAGCCAGTCTTTCATTCAGTTACCTTCAGAGATTTTTCAACACAGTAAGAAATGACATAGGCAGCAGACTTGTTTTCATGGACTTCATATATAATTGCTTTAAACCATATTAATTTGCTGCCCTGAAAATATAATAATAGAACAGTAATGACTCAGTGATCTGCAGTCGAAATTGAAAGAGATTAAATTCCCCTTTGTTGCTGTAGAGGATGACATTGCTTGTTGCATCACACAACACAGACATAGGTCTGAAGTACCTGTTGAATTTGGTGTTATGCAAAGAGAAACTAGTGTGCGTGAGGTACAGAGAGGTCCAGTCCTAATCTTAGTAGCTGAAAAACCTCCTCTGGAACAGCCAATTTTTTTGATAACAAAGCCTGTTCAAGTAAGACATGATGTAATCAAAACCAGAATCATTGATGAAATCACATTGATATTTCCTCCTCAAGATTCCAAAGAGTTTTGGCATTTATTTAGTTTGTATTTCAGATATTTTGCTGGGATTGATTTATTATTTCTTTTAGTTTCCTGTAGTTTCTACCTTATGCTTTTGTATTCAAAATACTGGGTTTTTTTTGTTCCTGTCCCATTAAACTTGATGGAAAGTCTCTATTTTGAACCAAAACTGTATTTAAAATCCCTATATTTTCAAACTCTTTCTTTAGAAGTGGTCTATGCTCTGTAGATCAGAATGGAAAAAAGCTTCCTAATTATATTTTTTTTTGGCAGTGTTGAATTTGTTTTTCATCTGTGCCTGCCTGTTATAAGGAGTATCATGAGGTGTCACTGGGGATTTGTATGTTAGCCATTGGATTTAAATTTTCAGTTCCTGAGCATTGGCCTTGGATTTGTTGGTATTACTGACCAGACTGGATGTTACCCCTGATAAAATAATCTAGTCCAGCACTGATAAAGTGCTGAACACACCAGCGAAGTGCATCATTGCGTAGAGCGCCAAGGAGGGCTGTACAATTGCTTTTCGTGTGGATGCTATCCCATCCTCCATTCCCAAGCAGCCCTGGCCCAATTAGATGCACAAGCAGGTCTGCAGGGATGCTGAAAGCTTGCTCCGCTTTATGCAGGAACAGACACCGCCGAGTCCCAGGGTTCTCATCTATCTGATGGGTTAATGTTGGTGGTGGATTTCCTAAGTTCCTACAGTGACATCTGGGGTGAGCTGTCTCTGGACAGCTCACTTTGAATTTTAAGATGAAATTGTGGGATCTGGACTAAATGTTGAAGTGTGTGTTTGTGTATTTTGGTGAAGAAAATGTGAGCGTTCACCAACTCCATTGTCATGTAATGCAGGGGAAGCTGAGAGGGACTAAAATGGTTTTCCCGTGCCTTATGCTTCACCCTTTCTGGTGGTGATCTGCACACCTTTCCATGAATTTAGGAAGAAAAATGTGGTTTGGTTCCCCCAAAATTGAGTGTTTGCCCAGCGGGGTAAATGCTTGTATCTGAGGGTGGGAAAGAGGGGAAGCAAATTCTACAATGTCCTCTGTTAAAGCTTGACCACCTGAACCTGCGAGAGTCCGAGAAGGTGTGAGTACTAGCTTAATAACAGTGCATAGTTAAACTTTGTCTCTGTTGCCTTAATCAAACAAACCAGAGGAATTCCAGTGGCTGGACAGAAAGGATAGCTGATGCAGGACCCGCTCCCTTTAATGAGGGGGTGAGTTTCATGCTAGATGCTGTTTTTTGCTGTCCTGAAGTTGTGCTACTAATTCGGTAGTTTACACTGCTGCTGCATTTTTATGACAGCATGTCTTAAACTGCAGTCATGAGCTGTTGAATTCTTTTAGCCAATATATTTTTTTTTCCATTTTGTAGAGTATTTTTGTAACATGTTAAAGCAGCAGTAGCTTCACCTGTCTGAAGTTTCTGAGCTCAAAAAGATGAAACTCATAGCTGGGATTCCCTGATAAGCAGCCTGCTTTGAAGAAAGGTGAAGTGGGACTGGAAGGATTCTTCTCAGCCTGGATATATCTGAGTCAGGTACAAGATACTCTACAGCGAGCTGTTCAGTAGGGAGTTCCACGTGGACAAAGTCATCTAGTTAAAATAATACCATGGAGACTACTCTCCATCTGGCTCCTTCCACTGGTAAATGAGCCGTATATTTAAACAAGCAGTAACTGTGGCAAAAGGCACCTCTGCCAAACCTTTTTCCCTGAGCATCTTCTAAGCCACGGACACGTGAGTCTGGGATGGAGAAAACAGGTTTGCAAACTGCTGACTGTATATACTAAAAGTTTGTGGTGATTAATTACATCCTCATTGCTAGGAATTGTCTTGCTGCATCCATAAACTCACAGCGGAGTGTGGCTGGGATCTGGATACTTTGGTACTGGGGTGCTTTGATTCTTCAGGAGTGTATCTATTCATACAGAAAGCTGCCGCTGTGGCCTTGCTGTTGGTCCCCAGGTGTGAAGCAGAGGTACTGGAGCCAAGACTCCTGTGGACAGGGGGACTGGGCTGCAGGGAGGGACATCAGTGACTGTCACAGCTGCAGGATGCACAGCCGAGTATCAGAAGGTCACGTCTGGAAATACAGCGGGATCTCAAAGACAGTCTTTTCTGCTTTCCTGTGCCCAGCTGTGCAGAGAATGAAATGCCGATGAGAGAAGCAGTGTTGGCACTTCTGAGCCCAAAAGTGACAAATGCCATTAAGACCATTACATTAAACTGAAAAACCTCAGACAAGAATTTATAGGTGCGTATGCCCCACAGTCGTTCACTGGAGAGAAGAGAGACTAGTGCAGAAGATACATGGAGCAGCATCTCCTCTCTCCAGAAGATGTAAAGGGTTATGGCATGGTGGCTTGTACTGCTGCAGCCCCCTGACAACCCAGCATCCCCTTCCCTCCCATATCCACCCCACCAGAGACAGCTGGGATCATTTCATTTCATCTCTAGTGGAAACATGTCCAATACCACGTTACAAAGGAAGGGTGGGGATCTGGGGGTGTTGTGCTCAGTTTGTGCTGGATTTTGATTTGTATCTTGATGTCCCTCTCAACCAGCGTAGTTGTTGAAATAATAGAAATATATACAATTGCTTTGCCTTATTTGAAGTCTACAACTATCTTTGGTCCTATGCCTTCACCTACAAGCAATGGCTTTCACATGCAAATCAGATCATTGCCTGAGCAAATAATGACTAAGACTCCTAATTCTCTTGTTTGCACAAATACCACTTGGCATGTGAAAAATTTAGAGTTGTATAATGTATACTGAGCCTTGTCTCCCCAGGCACTGGAGTGGCAGAAGTCAGTTTCTGCAAGGCACCATCATGTAGAAAGTGATTTTCGGTTTCTAGTGTGACTCACTCTGATATCTTCCATGACAGTCTTTCTTGTCTGCTAAATTAGTGTATGGGTGATGTGGGTTAAGTCATGGAATCTCAAATATTCTGCAGCTGGCTTCCAAGGGAAAGTAATTTTAGCTCAGACACTTGTGAACACTGGGAAGAGGCCTTCTGGGGTCATCAGGTCTTTCTCACTGTCTTCCACAAGGCAACCAAAATCTGTCTAGGAAGAATTTAAAATTTCACTTTGCCTCTGTTCTTACTCAAAGATGGTCCAGAAGATCTCTGCTCTTTTTTACACATTGAATATATCTTTATTGTTATGCAATCACAGAAAAGCGCTGGAAACTACATTTTCAAGGTGACATATCTAATTGTCAGTTTATTTTGCATGTAAATTCCAGTATTTCAAAGAGTGCAATTAAATATTCTGACTATCTTTTAAAATATTTACAATTCTCTTAGTCAGATAAGACTCAATATTTTATTTGAAGATATTCCCTAGACATCTGCTTTTTTCTAGCCCATATGGTGGAATGTGTGCCACAGCTCATCTGTATGTTATGCCGGATAATTGCTGCCAAAAAAGGATTCTAAGTTACTATCTAAAGCAAAGCAATTCAGTAATCTGGTGAAAAACCTTTCCAGAACTCTCATATTTTTTGCAATATCTTAGCAATCAGACATCAGTATAATATTCTGCCCTTTGTTTTGAAATAGGTCCTTATGGAAACCAAGGAGATGCAGTATATGCTTTTTAACGCAGAATTTAATTCTCTAAGTGTTGGGTGGATGTATCTGTGGCTGATGCCACTGAGAGAGCTGTTGAATGTGAGAATCCTCTGGCATGCTTTTTTTGAACAATGCACGTTTATTATATCATGAGTCGTCTGTGGGATGGCAGAACAAGCATGCAGATACTATTATTTAAAAAGAATTTAGATTACCATCTCTCATGTGAAAGGATAGTATGTCAGGATGGTGCCCTGCACTTGAAGTTTCTTAGGATGTTTATTACCAATCAGCATCTCTTAGTAAAGTGGTTGTTGAGCCGTAGCTTCAGGTAGATACTTACTGGATCTGACAAACCTCTATGCGTAATGTCTATAGGTAGCAGTACTTAATGGATATGTAGGCCTGACACAGGAAAACTCTGAGTAGAAAGCTTGGAAAGTGAGGAAATCTCTAGTGGTTTATTAGCTTAGTCTGTGAGTCTTTTGAAGAAAAGCAAAGAGGTTATTCAGAATCCTCCAGCTGACGTGTACCTGTCCCGCCAAGGCCCCATCACCTATGGATTTTTTTCTCTGTTCTTCCAGTTAGTATAACCCAAAGGCTGCAGTGAAACTCTCTTGGTTACTAAGTGGAGATTGACTAAGAGCAGAAGCGTATACTGATGCCATTTGTCGATAGAGCTACCAATCTTCATTCTGGATTTAGCCTTTCTCTGCAACATTTTTGGGAAATGAGGTTTGGTTTAGGCTATTCTCCAATTAAACCATGATTTAGAAACCATATCCTGGTATTTCAGATAGATTAAAATGGCAGTGCTCTATTACTCCTTGTGCATAGATTTGGCCTCAAGGATTAATGTAATTAAGATTCTGAAATTTTATGAGAGCCAAGCGACATCCCATGTTCATATCCTAAATGTTGGTTGCCTTTTGCTCACAGCAGAGGTGTACGTGTGTAAGAGTGGATGTACCTTGTAGCGAGAGCTTAAATCGCTCAAGGCACCATGCTTTAAAACTGCTGTAGTATATTGTCTGCTCTGCAACAACAGGAGTCCCTGAGACTCTCATATTGAGCTGTGTCACCTCTCCTTGCTCTGCAAAATGTTTTGAGAAGCTGTGAACTGTTTACATCAAATGAGGGGGCTCTACTGCTATACCATTGTATGTTATTCATGAGATAAACCCAATGTAGGCATCCGGTTGAGTTTAAAATTACTACTGAAACGCTTCTGTACCTGGTGCTCAGCAGATATCTTCTTATAAGCCTCTTCTTTCTCCTTTCTTAATGATGCCAGCCTCCTCACTGTCCCTGTGGAGTCAGCGGCAGTTACTGGACACTTAAGGTAGAAAGGCATGTGCAGGATATCAGCTCAATAAACCTCTTCTTTCTGTGTTGCTTATCAGCTAGGGTCTACTTAGTTTCATGCATTTATGCTGGAGGCAAAAGATGCTTGCCTTACTATAAATGATATTTTCCTGTTCTGATGCCTCGCATCAAACCTGATGTCCGCTACAGAAAAACGGCAGGGAAGAATTATCAGACAAGGTGGGGAATGTAGGGAATTCTCTCTGTTTTCATCTCCTGATCTTGAAAGAGGTGAAATGCAAACATCACCAACCCTCTAAAAACCCATTCCACTTTTTGCCCACCTTAACTCTTTCCAATTAGTTTTCAAGAGCTGCCTGTTCATTTCCCACCGCTGAGGAAGAGGTGTGAAATGCCCCTTAACTTTGTCTGAGCTCTGCGAGTAAATCCTGTTGCTGCACCCTCTCAGTTCAGCTGTACTGTTTTGAGAAGACCTTACAGAGTGTTTCTCGGTTGTTGTCCCTATTACCTATCTGTGACATTTACTTTCTCTTGCTACGATTCTTGTCCCTTCCCACACTCAGCAGAGGTGGATGGTGGGGAATAATTGCACCCCTTTTTATTTAGGTTTTGGTGCCTTTCACCAGAATTTTTATAGGCCTCTTGATATTCTGAGGACCTGTCTTCGCCTTTCCCAAGTGTATAATTATTCTTGTTATCTTTAATTAATATGTGCACATAGGTATGCCAAATTACTTCCATTTCTTTCCTTACCTTATTATAGCTCTTGAATAGGGGCAGTTCTGTTATTCTTTCTCTGGTGAAGTTCCTGGGAGTAGTTGTGTAGCTCTTGCTGGGTGAGGATCATCAGCATAAACCTAATACTGACTTCCCTGATCGGTGCGTCAAAACCCAAGGTGCTTTAGGAGCAGCAACGTATACATTTTACATTCATCCCACTCTTTGTTTTCCCATTGGCACATCATGGATTGGGTCCCTGATGTGTTTGGGGCCTCTCTATCCTTGCTTAAGAGACAGCTAATGATAACCTGGACGTTAACCAAATATACAGTTTGTGCTGTGATGTGGGCTTGCTGCTTTTGCTAGGGTCATCATCCCTGCCAGAGAGCTCGGGTCAGCATGGTCAGACGGTAGCTCGCTGGGAGATGGGTTAGAGAATCAAAGTGAAATAGTGTATTTTCAACTTCTTTTTCTTGTGTTTGAGAGTGACAATGTAAGTTCTGTTCATTTACATGTCTTCATCAGCCTGACCTGTAATCAGAGTGTGATATGCCAAGACCCTCTCTGGTGTTGGAGAAAGCTTTTGTATGACAAAACATATAAATATATATGTATGTGTAAATATATATTAGACCCTCAATTTATGGAGGCACTTGCGGTGCTATGCTTTGAGGGACAGCTTACGGGATATCTTGAACTGGAGTGTTCTGAGCATGGCCAAATGTGACAATAAATTATAGAAGCCGGTGCCCTTTAATAAGCACAACAAAATAATGCAGATTTCAGGAACACAGGTGTTCGGGGCTTTGCATCTTCTTGGCAGACAAAGGAGCTGGACTGCAAAATTTTGCTGTTGTATATGTTTTGTTCGCCTTTAAACTTCTCCACAGGGTGTCAGGAAAGCCACTGGTGACAGAGCTCAAAGTGCCGCTGTTACTGGGAGGGGGGTCTGCTCTCCCCTTCCTAGCACTGCAGAGATGCAGCCAGCAGTCGCCTGTGGGCAAAGGGACTGACCAGAGAGGAGCTTCCACAGCTTGGCTAATGAGCACCAATTAAAAACCTGACCTGGTGTAACCTAGCACGGGGAGGAAGGGTAGAAATTACAGGTGAGAAGCAAAAGGAGGAAAGCTTTTGAAGTAGCCTTTTATGCAAACAATGCAAAAGCCTTTTACTTGCCTATATTAATCTTGAGAAATTAGCATTTAATTTCTGTAATTAGCCTTTCATGCACTCCAAGGAAGCGAGCGTACACTTACACACTCATTCTCATTTCTTTTAAATCTTGAAGGCTTGAGGTTTGGTTGCTAAGGGGAAGAAAAGATTTTGTTGGAGATGAACAAAAAGCAGAACTTGCTCCCAGGTGTTGGTGAATCATCGGGGAATGAAGCTTTTTTAATAATGTCTAGAGGAAGGGAGGGGGGAAGTGTGTGGGTGTAAATTTAGTTTTCCTGAAAGGTGCTGAGCCTGACAGCCCAGGGACTGCAGTCCGGTGAGTGCAGAGGACTGGTGGGGACACGGCTGGCTGCGGCGTACCTGTCCTCTCCCCCACCACCTGAGTCATCACCTCGACAGGATGGTCCTGAGCATCGGACCAGCACCCTGGATGCTCATTTTGGAAACGGCCAGCATGGCTTGAGGCGTGGATGCTCATCCGCAGGCAGATGGACTAAGGCAGCTACTCTGCCACCTGTGAATGCTGTTGTCCCCTTCCGATGTGTGGGTCAGCGTAAAAGATGGATTAAGGGAAATTAGGAGGGGTTCAGTGCAGGGCAATGAATGTATTTTACAGGCAAGAAAGCTTCTTGTAGGCGAGGTGACTGTGAGGGAGGCTGTTTAGCTCAGAAAAAAAGAGGTTTTTTTAAGAAAAGAGAACTGGGCAAGGAGGCATGAAACCATAAATCATGAGAAAATTGATCAAGATTTTCTATTTCCTTAATTTCAAAAATAGGGAGATGCTAGGTGGAGCAGAAAGTTAATGAATAAAAAAATGAGAACTTGAATTAATTCTCCCACATGAGTTACTGATCCTTGATAACTGCATCCGTGGACTAAACCTAGGGACTTTTATGGCACAGTTTTCCAAAGTTACTACTATTTCTTAAATAGTACATTTTCAATATTTGCACCATAAATCTGATCCTGAGAGTTGCATTTTTAGCCCTATGGCTGAAATTCCCCTCTTGGCAATTGATGCAGATCAAATTTTGAACTTCAAATATGTGCAGTAATCCACAGATCAAAGATTGCGCGTGGAAATCTTAGCAAACACGCTTTGAGTAAAACGGAAAAAAAATCTGTACTCTGCTTGTAGGTAGCTTGCAAACAAGAAGAGCGGGGGGGGGGTGGAGAACAACTTGAGCAGTTTACTGTGAAATATCCACTGGGATGTAGTACGTTATCTGTGGCTGAACATTATAAAGGGCTGCTGCAGCTTTGCCAATAAAATAGAGATAGCTGAGTATGAATTGCCACCCAGCTGGAGCTTTCTCAGAAAACAGATATAATTATTCAGACTCTTTTGTCTTTGGACCTTGATCATGCCAACAAAGACATGCTGCAATTATTAGGTGCCAGGTGATCTGCTTTACCTCTCTATAAGGGGTCGACACTTGTCTTCTGTTCCCTCGGCAGCTTCTGCCATGAGACTAAGATGTGTTGCATCATTTTATTCCAGATCAGAAGACCTGGTCCGACTTGAACACTTGCTGGGGGATGTATATGCCACCTTCTAGGCTGTGTTCAGCCACCATTGCAGCCTCCTGTTTGATGCCTTATGCCATGCGTGCTCCTTTCCCCAGGAAGGAGTTTTTCTTCCATCTTATCAGTCCCTCTTGTATGGATGCTGTGGCTTGACCTGGCTGCGGGCAGCACTGGTGGTAGCATCCAGCACACGTGTCTTCCTGGGCGTCCTTCTCTGCACCCACGTCCCTAGAGAAAAGACTGAAAGAAGATGGGAATGGTTGATTAGCAGAACTTGACCTCAGGTGCTGCTGAAATTCAACTAGTCAAGCAAGACAAAGGGCAACGGGCAAATGAGAAACTTCAAGGACGGTCCTCTCTTTCTCAACCCCCTAAAAAAAAATACTGATATTCTGTACTCTCCGGTTGACTGTGCCAAGCCATCACTTGGAGATGGATGTGGTGTCCTTTTATCTAGTAGGAACTATATGAATTAAATCTTCGGTAGCCAAATGTCAGCTTGGTTAGTCAATAATATTGCTTCTGACTTTCTCCTGATGCTCAAATACTGCAAAACTTTGCCAAGGAGATTATTTTCTGCCCCTGTTTGTTTGGGGATTTTGGAGCCTTGTTCTATCACTTGCACACAGTGAATGACCTTGTCTTTGTCCTTCTGTTCTGTAGCGGATAAACTTCACAGCTTTTAATACCTGTTAGGGTTTTAGTGTGGTGCGTGGGCTATCCTCTTGTGGTATGACTACTATAAAAAGAGTCTCCCATTTTGAAATATTCTGTTAGATCGAGGTTTTAAAGACGGAAATTAACTTTTTTTTTTTTAAATGTTCTTTGGTATGATTTTCTCACCCCACTGTTCCTCTTGCGTCCACCTAGTCAAGACTCAGCTGAATCTGTTACTGATATTCCATCTTGGTTCCGTAAACATCATTACTGGATGTGACATACACTCCACAAGGTTGTTGATTATTTTTATTGCTGTCCTGAAGCTCGTCAGTGAGCTGCCTAGCTCAGAGCTGGAACTGGATCCATTCCCAGGCTGATGAAAAATTTTTAGCGGGGGATTGGAGCAGAGTCATTCCTCCACCTTCTAATATCAGAGATGAGAAGCAGCTTGTCTTGCTTGCTCCTGCTTCTAACAGTCTTGCATATTTAGGGTAAATAAGTAATTTAGGACTAGAAATGTTACCTGTTAATTCCATCAGGAATCAATGAGGTAGATTAGAACTGTATAGTTCAGAAACACTGAAAATACAAGGAAAGCACTGCAAAGTTACCGGTGCTTGAAATTTTTTTGTTATTCCCTGCGAATAAACACAAAGCTTGATGATTCAGTGTGCCTGCAGTTTCAGAGAAATATATTGGAGATTAGACAGGGAAAACAACATTATATTGCTATGCAAAGCCTGCAGAAGGCAGGAATATACTCTCACACCTTCTGTGGGACATAAACTGGTAAAATCTAAGCAAAATCAAACCCGGCAACACTGGATGAATTTAATTTGTTCAAAATCAAAATGGGTCAATTCAACAATGGTTCAAGTTTTTTATGATAAACTTCTCAAAAAAAAAAGGAGTTTATAACCAGTCATTTTATTCAGTTCTGTCTGTGACTTCTCCTATATAATGTGTGCTCAGTAGAGAATGTGGCTGGTATTTTGCTTGTTTCTTTCTTCCTTCGCCTTTTTAAAAGCAGTGCATGTGGGTGTATGGGAAGAATACATTCCAGTTTCTGAAGCATTATTTCCCATAAGATTATTATGACAATAGCCTGGCAGTATTTTTGTGTATGTATATATGCACCTTGAAATGAAAATCCCAATAAAAACGAAAGCCAAGAACTGAAAACAGAATCTAAAACTCCAGGCACCTGTTAAGTCTAAGCTAAATTCCCCGCAGGGCCAGTGATGGGAAGAGACATAGTGAAGCGCTGCTTGGAGGGGAGTGTGACAGTGAAGTCACTTCAAGCAGTCACCTCCACCTGTGTAGGGCTGAAAAACCTGTCTGAAAGGAAGAGACCGGAGTGCACTGAGTATCTGCCACTGCACTGGTGGGCATGAGACTAGGGGAAGGAGGCACCATTAACAATAGTTCAAACATTCCTCTTACAGTATTTCATGCTTTCAAAAGCTCTGAGAAAGTAGCAATAATGTGTAGCGCAAGCAAGTTTCTGTATGCGTGGTGGTTGTGTTCATGCTGTTCTGTCACAAGTACCCATCTGCGTCCTAAAAACTAAGATCTCAGACTGTCTGTGTCATGAATCCTCAGCATACCCTCCTAGATTCTTCCTCTGGGTAGGCTGGGAACAAGCTCAAGATACTTAGATACCCTACTAGATGCTTCCTCTGGGTAGGCTGGGAACAAGCTCAAGATACTTAGAGTGTCTCTGAGGGGTCCTGCTTATGTTCTGCAGGACCTACAGTCCTGCAGTCTTGGTGTGTCAACAGATATTGTAGCAAGCTGCATGGCATGGCCCTTGCTGCAATAGAGTACTACTTCAGTATGTCTTTTAAAAAGCTCCTGGGCCTTGAATCTCATCTACAGGCAGAATTATTATTAGGTGGTGCCCTGAGCTTGTAACCCCCAGTGCAGCATTGTCACAGGACCTGCTCTCACATCCTCCGTGTCATTCGTAGGGATTGTGTGAGTTGAGGAAAAGGCTAGCAGTGACCACATCACCCCTGACAACCCCTCAAGGTGAATCTGTAGACCAGCTTTCGAGTGTGCCTGACAGCCACAACAGTGCCAGGGCTGAGCGGCTGGAGGGACATAGTGTTGTTGCAGAGCTGTTTCACGATAGATTACAGTGCTCAATTTGTGGCCCTCCAACCCACCAGTTTGGGGGATTAAAGTTATTTGCTCTCTGGCAGGGGCTAACCACTGGCTGTGAACATGAAGAATCTTCTTTAAAGGTGTCCCCAGGCAGAAGAGCTCTGTAAGAAGAACAAAGATCCCCCACTGCTGCCCACAGCTGCGAGCTTCTGCTGTAGTCTGTAGCAATCATGGAGTCAGATTGCATTAATATGGGTGAATTTATCATCTGGTACTCCTTCACAAGGGAGCTGGCTGTCTTACTTAGTTCTGTATAAGTTAGAGAATAAAGACTTCTTGCAATGTTGTTCTAAGAAGGCAATATGCAATAGGGAAATGAAAATATTGAGTAGATGGTTACTGAGTCAATTGCCAAAAGCCCTGTCTTCAGGCCTGGATGCTCAGATATGCCAGCAGAAGTGCCCATCTTGGATCTTTGCCTGCCCCAATGGTATACATGTGGAGACAATTTAGTTAGGATCTAAGCTTTTTTAGCCATACAAGCTTTTGTATTTGGTGTTCGTGCACTGGTCCATGTAGAAAAAGAACTGATTCTCATCTTGCTCTAAAATTCAGATCAATCAAAATGAAACCCTTGCAGTATTCTTCTGTTTTGGTTTTCTTTTTCCTTAGCTCTGTTAAGAGGACTTGCAGCACTAACTTCTCATATGGCTACTCTCTACCCAGGTGCAAATGAGCAAAACCACTGACTTTACATGGTGCCTTCTCTATCGTTTGAAGCTGAAGCATCAGGATTGGAAATTTTTCTGGAAGCTGTGCAATGGGTCAAGCCCTCTGGTTATCATGTGAATAATTGGGTGGACTTCTGCGTGGCATCACCCAGGTGGTTGGAAGTTAGACTAGGCTGAAAGGTCAATCTTTGCTTCATCTTGGGCTCTCTCCAAGGTCTAATGAGAACCATTTTTTTCACCCTCTCTCCGTACTCTAATTCAGTGGTGGTTTTGTAAATCTGCATGGCCAGAAAGGAGAATAACTCCATCTCTTCCACAGAGAAGATTATGGATTATGGAGATTAAGATTAAGAGATTAAGATTAAGAGATTATGGATCATAATAAAGTCAAGAATGCTTCCCAAACTGAATACTTACATGAACTAGAGGAAAGAATTATTAAAAAAAAATATTAAATAATCCAATCTTCAGTTAAGAATTACTTAAAATAGTGAATTCACTGATTTAACGCTTGGGAGATAACAGTCATTCCCAAATTTTAACATCCTTGGGATATAACCAGATTTTTGAAGTTACCTTTTACAAGCCTACTTTTAAGGCTTGGTAGAAAAAACCTGCACACTCCCACCATGAAGTTCTGCTAGACTTACTATCTACTTTCAGTCTTCAAAGCATGCGTGGGTGGTGACTGATGTAGATGTATTGCAGAGTGAATATAAATGCCAAAAATATTAAAGCTCTTCAAGTTTTCTATTTCTATAGAAAAATGTATCTACTCCTTTTCATTGCTGTAAAATATTGAAGTTGGTATTCAGTTGTATTGTTTATGGAGACTACGAATCCACACATGCTTTTTTGTTTGGTTTGGGTCTGATTCCCATATTAAATGTGTTGCGGTTTGTCCAGAACAGGAATATAGTATTCCTTGCTGAAAATAAATACATATTTACATCTTATTCATATGTATATAGGTGCATTTCTTAGAAAAAAATAATTTTGTATTTTAAATGTAATAACTACTGCACATTTAAGATATACTGCTAATGCTAATTCTGCAGCAGAAAGCTTTACCCTATTTTTTAATGGGACTTAAAATGATTATCACTATTTTCCCTCATAGTAAGTGGTGAAATTTTTTGTACCCTACAAAACAGTGGTATATGGCACTTCATTTCAGATGTCATACCATTTTGTCACCTACTCTTATGGATACTAAGACTTAAAGCCTTGTTTGTGGTAGGCGCTGCACAGACACCTCCCAGGGACATGGTCTATGCCCTGATTACAAACAGAGAAGACAGAACCAGTGCAGAGTGAAGAAACTTGTCTCAAGTCACAGAGGAGATCAAGAAGGGAGCTAGGAACGACAGACAGGTATCCTGCCAGTCCAAGCCAGGCTGTGTGACTTCTTGTGATGTATAAATCTGAGACTTTCCAAAGAATTGGAGAGTATTCTATTAAAAGCAAAGCTTTGCTGGTAAAGCAATAAATCAGAGGGTTTCTGAGGATGGCAGCTAACCAACAATGTAATGATAACTAATTCCTATTCTAATTGCAAAAAAAACCCCTTTAAATAACATTGTTGTAACTGTTTAAATGCTGATCTTTCAGCAGTGACTGTGGTAGTTCAGAGTCTGAAAGTATGAAAAATCCATTATCTGGAGAGTTGGCTGGCTGACAATTGATGACTATTTTTCTTGCAAACTGTTTTGTGTGTATGCGTGAAAATACTGTTTGAGAAAATTGGGAACAACACATTACCTATTTCTCTATGTGTCATAGGAAATGTGGCAAAGCATGTTAAATGACTACTACCAAAGCATTGCACTCATCCCTACTTGTTTGTCTCAAGCTTGTGTGGGGAGTTAAGTTACAATCACAATAGGCTCCACCTGTGGTTATCACTGCAGCTGATTTGTCTGAAGTTAGGCTGAAGGGCTTGGAAGAGCAGCATCTTTTGGTGCTCTTTATCTTGACCTGAATGAGACTATGGAACTAATTAGTGAATTACTATAGCTTCACAGAGAGAAGGAATTTCACCTATCCTGAAATATACCCTTTTTAAGCAAGGTATTTAAATATATGCTTTTCTTGAAGCAGTAGAGAAATTAAGAGAACTAGTATCTTGCTTTATCAGGTTATAATTGGAGGAAAAGAAAATGGAGGATTTTGATAAATTGGGGATACTAGAATTTTAATGGAACTTACAAAAGAAACAACTGGATATGAGGCAATTCTGGAGATGGCAGGTACTGAGGAAAAGAAATAGTAAAGGTCATAGACTTTTGGGAACAGAAATTGCGTAACAGTTAGATTTGACCTTGCATATGAAGCTGTGGAGGTGAAGGAAAGTGCTAGGCTTCTGAATTTAAAAGACCCAATTTCCCCAGAATGAGGGAGTTGATGGGCATATATAATTGGATGTTGTCACGGTAGGGTCATGGTGGAGGCAGGGAGGTTAGCAGGAAGGTAAGACTGCAACTGATAATGGCTCAGCAGAACCTGTTCTTTCTGGAAATAAATATTTAGAGGGGCTGGAATGACTGTGCCCAATAAGGAAATTATGCATGCAAATTGTGAAGGAAAACAAGGCTTATGAAGAGATGGGGAGGCTTACTAAACATGGAGATTGACCAAAGGCACAAAAAGTGACTTAAAAGAGTAGGAAAAAGAGTAAATTTTACACACCATCCATAAAATCACTTTAAAATTATCTTTCCAATAGAACTCTGAAAAACTGGTGAAAAAGGATGTTATGTAGATCAGTTACTGCATATTCAAGTGCAGGTCAAAATATGTTTGCTACAACAATACTTGCTAGAGGAGCTGCTGAAATAAAGGGATGGGGAACTCATTAATTTTTCTCTCACTTGTTGGGAGCAGACTGCAAGGACCCTGGGAAAATGGTTATATATCCACATCGCACCATCTTCTAAGTACATGGAAAAGGCTTTTGCACTATGTTGAAGATTTGCCAGCTTGCTACGAGGGCCTTACATCATGTCTTCAACAGTGTTCAGCACACATGAGGTACAGTTATAGTTTGGGGTTTCTCTGAAGCATCTTGTGTCTCTTTCTAATTTTCTTTCTGGTTTGTTGTTTGGGGTTTTTTTTAGTGATTCCTCTTTGACTTCAGTATTTGCCACAATGTGCTTTCATTAGGAGTGCTTCAATTTTATTTTTTGGTCCACATGCTTGTAATAATGTCTTCTCCAAAGGTGTCTGAAGGAGCGTGTATCCTCACTGAATGTTGTAGTCTATTTAACTTCTTTCATTATGTTATTGTGCCAAACATTATTTGGGGGGATGGTGTTTGAGGTGTGGGATTGATTTCAGAAGAACCTTAGTCCAGATTTTAATGATCAATGAAAGTTGTAGGTGCTTCATAAAATATATGATTTAGGCTGGAAATGACCTCTGCAAGTCTAACTTCCTCCTCTAACTAGGGACAGGTTATTTCAGGTTGCTCAGGGCCCTGTCCAGTTCAGTTCTGAATATCTACAAGTGTGGAGATTCCAGTTTGGGCAACTAATCTCAAAGTTTGACTACCATCACTGAGATGGTTTTTTTCATGTGTGTATGTATGTCCCCAGTCTCTAATTGGAATTACCATTGTGTCTGTTTTCTCTTGTCGTGTTACTATGGTCCCCCAAGAAAAATCTAGCTGTATATCTTGCTAGTAACTGTACTTGAATGCTTCTACAGTGAAGAATATACCTTCTCCTTGAGATCCCTGTAATTTTAAGCATGGAAACGCCTTGAAATCTGGTCACTATCGGGTAGTAGTGGTAATGGTGGCTTCTCATTGGTTTATTTTTCTTCCCCAGTAAATTCCTGAATCTGGTATCAAGGTTGAGTTGTGTTATACCTTAAAGAATGTAGATGAGAGAAATTACTGCCCTGTGAATCCCTGTAGATATAGGATTTTTCTATGCTGCTTATTTGTGCTTCCCTCCAAGAACACAGCAAGATAAAATGTGTATGTAAACCCCTTTCAAACGCACTGGTGAATGCAGTTGACTGGGAAGCAATTTTACTTTGCCCACAGTGGCTGCTGAGACATCAGGTTTTTATTCTATTTCAAAATGGTCAGTCTTAGGTTTGTCAAATAATGCAGTATTTTCCAGATCAAAGCATCCCAATTTTAAATCGATAGCTTCCCTATAAGTCTCTTTGAGTAAGAGGTGCCTATGTACAATATCCACTATATATTGCTATATAATTTCAGTGTACTTTTAGTGTAAGTTATTAATTAGGCTAACGTAATGTTCATAACTGCATAATGTAGACCTGCTAAGCTCTAAATGGAGATATAAACTTTTTCTTAAAATTGCATTCTAACTTATAATTAGTGTCTTGAAAAAACTCAAGGATTTTCTTCTTTTTCTTTCCCTAAAATAATATTCTCCTCCCCTTCTGCTAATTTGTAAGTGAAGCTTTGTAAAAATGGGGCATTTGCAGCCAAATTCTGAGGAAGATACAGGACATGAGATATGTACTTGGAAAATTCCCAAGAAAGACTACAGGTGAACAACTGTCCACAAGGAGCTGTTGCTTAAGGCAGGGAAACGGCAACTGTGTGGGAAATTGTATATATTTGGGGAATTGACTGCAAAGATGATAAATTAAGGAGGTCACTCTGGTGAGTGGTAGCAATGACTGCAATCATCAATACCCTTCTTTTATCAGTACCTCCTTCTTTCTAAAGTTGCTGAAGTAACAGCGCTATTAGCAAAGCTTTTTTTTTTTCTTCATTTATTTTACCTGTTCTGTTTTTTGTTCTTGAGTAGAAACAAAGGATATGTAATTTCAAAGGCTCTACTGTGGTAGCTGAAGCATGGGATTGAGATTAAGAAAGTAAACCAGGCAGGAGAGTGTCAGGTTTCTCCAGCTGCTGGTGTGCTGGTGGGTTTTCCTACTTGTTTTCTCTTTGCTTTGTGTAGTAGCATGACTGAATGCTGGGGTGTTGCTTCTGATTTGCAGTCTTCATGGTCAGCTTCACACCTTTAGTGAGGTTCGGCCATTCCCCTGGTGCTCTCTAAATGCAGTTTCAAAGCTGAATTTATTAAGGAGATTGTTCAATGTATTGCAACTGGCTTGAAAAATCCAGACATAGTTCACTTGAAATAGATTTATCTCCTCGGTGTTTGAAGCTCACAAGAAGATGCGGGTATCCGGGAAGGTTCAGCACTGTTTGAACTAGTATGAAGTTAGAAGCCTTGGTGTCAACGCTTTGCTTTTTAGCCCGTCTCCAGCAATCTCTAGTCACCTGGCTGGCAACAAATTTTGTCCTAAAGTTTGCTGTAGGGAATGACCTTTTCACTAGTGCTGGTGATGGGAATCTCCCGGTTTATAAAAAAATTTCTTTTGCCTTCAGAAGAAGGGAAGGTCCAGGTCAAAGAATGCAGATGTCTTCAAGCCTTGAAAGGTGACCTTCTTCCCCTTGCAAAGCCTTTTGTCAGGCTGTCCCATGTGAGGGAGTGTGTTAGACCCTGATGTTTTCACATGGTCGTAAATACTTAATGATGAGCAACACAACCAGCTGTAGCCTGGAGTGGTCTCATTCACAGTAGCTGCTTTGTAAAGCAATGTTGACTTGCACCAGCTGAGGATTGTAACTAAGTTGTTTCATACTTTAACCTCAAAGCCTCCTTGATAATACAGCAGTAAATGTACTCATTGCAATTAAAATTACTACTTCTTCTCAGGTAAACATATGCTGAGGTTTGTGCTTTATTGCTTTGAAATAGGATTTCCCCAACTTTGCTAATTAGCAGCGTTGCCCAAACAGAAAGAAACATATGGCTTGTGCCATGCTGACTTGAAATCTTTGGAGTCCCACTGGAGAATAATTAAAGTGATTTTGATTTACTGGCATGATGAAGTACGAGCCATTCTCATTCGGCCTTATGTCTAGAAACTCTGAGACAGTAAGGTACCTTAGCAGGAGAGCTGTAATAATTAACATGAGCCAGATTGTTATTATTCAGATAGCTTTGCTGCCGTTAACAATCATTTGTAATTATTAAGAGACTTTATATAATCCATGCAAAATCTCACGTTTACCCATCTCTTGAACCACATGGTTAGTTTGGCTTAGCTTAGACTGAACAGTTGAGATATTCCAGCATTTCAGTTCTTGAAATCAGGTAGGTTATTATAATGAAAAAAATCTCTCCTGTCAAATATAATGCTTTCCCTTTTCTTTTTTTTTTTTTTTAATTTTGCAGAGGTGTATATTTATCTTTGTTTTTCCCTTTTGGAAACAGTTGATGAAAACAGATGGGCACAGAAAGTGCAGATTTCTTCATCGAGCAAAAGGAAAATTTTAAAATGAAAGTTTTGACTAAAATATTCAATAACAGCTCAACCTTTTCTCTGGAAAACAGAAAATAATAGGTGTTCATATGAGTGAAAACTCAGCTTCTTCCTAGGAAAAATTTCAGGCAGAATTTTTACCCAGCGTGGATAATTCACCCTGCTCTCTTATGCTCACCATGAACTGGAAATAACAGAGCCTGTTTGCACATCACTGTAAATTTTACTCCACAATTGGCTGTTTAACAAAGGTATGTGTCGTCTCCTGCAGGTTACTGAATGTAAACATGAATGCTGCTGAATAAATGGAAATTAAACTGTGTAATGTAGGCTGTGGTTGTCATAAATATACACTGCTTAGAAAATGCAGAGTAAATAACTGATGTCAAAACCTTTGTTCAGAGGCAAACGACCATGAAATAGGAAGAGCTTGAGCTTCTTGATTGAGAGAGTCTTGCCAATTAATTTTCGAAATAGGCTTCTCTGGATTCTGTTTAATGTAAGCTTTCAGTGATGCTCTAAGATGTCAGCGTGTGAACCTGTGTAAGTTGAAACTAAAGCCAAACCACAGTTTGGTTTTGAGTCAGGTTGAAAACTTCGGTGCTTGGGAGGCTCTGGCTGAAACTTAAAAAGTGGAGGGATGCCTGGGATCAGTACTTACGAACTCTTAGTAAGATACAGTCTGATGAGAACGGTTCCTTTTGAAGGCTTCATCCTGCACTGGAACTGGAATACATTATTTTGTAGTTTTGAAGTTAAAACTATTTATTTTCTTTTTTTCTCTTAGGAGGTGCATCTTAATTGTGTTGTCTGAGCTATAGAACTTGGTTTATGCTATAAATGAGATTTTGGGGAGGCTTTTGAAAGTTTTAAAAACCACTGAGTCTTTAAACTTGGTATCTTGTAGTTAATAGTTGAAGGTTACCGGGCTTCAGATATCAAAACTTCTAAATTGGTGTAAAAATCTTACATTGTAAACAAGAAATTGATGTTGGTTCTGTAAATTACTAAATATTCCATGTGTTCCTTTCAGAAAATGTTTGGAAATCTTCACTTCAGGAATTTTCCTTTCCAATGCAGATAAGTGACTTTAAGTAAGAACTGTCTTTTTTTTTTTGGAGAGGGGAAAATACATCCTGTGACTATATTTTGCTTGTTTTATCTTACAAGGGCCAAATTCTGTGTTGCAAGGAGCTCATTAGGTTTTTCTTGGCCCCACCTTCTAGGCACAGAAGTCAAGCTTTTTGTTTTAGACCAGGTCATAGACCTCAGGAAAGTAATTTCTTTACCCTCCTCACCAGCAACTTCAAGAGACAGGTTTCCTAATACTCAAATGTGAGACAGAAACGGAACAGGATTTTGCTTGTGTGTGATGCTGCATATTTGAGGAAGTCCCAGAGGATCTGTGCACGAAGAATCAAGAAGCCTTGCAGTTTGTATGGGAATTTACCACACATCTCTCTGCACTATATGGGCTTTGGAGCCTAATTAATTTACAATTAGTTGAAAACCATTCTGTTTCATTGCTAGTGTATGTTCTACTCAAACAGAAACTGTAAAACCGAACTGAGCCCATCCTAAGTGTGAATCTCTGCCTCTCTCTCAAAGAACATAGCTCTCTTTCAAAAATGTAACGCTGTGTGTGACGCAGGAGTTGCCATGGAAAAATACATCGAGCCAATCATTCATGATTTATTTATAGCAATTAGAATGCACATCCCAAGATCCAATAGTAACTTTGATTTTAAATAAAAAATTAAAAAAAATCTAGACAACGGATTGAAGCGCATAAATTGTTGGGAGCATTTGGGAGTTTGTATGGTTAATACATTATTTAAAAAATTGACTATGTATGTTCCTGGACAGGGCCTTGAAGTATCAGTGCTGCTGGTATTTGCTTCTATATTTCTGCTGCTGCTGATGTTATTACCGGTGTTGTATACTTACCATCTGTTCAGTGACTATCTAGTGGGTATAGTAAATACCAGCTCAAAGTGAGATTTTTCTTCTAATCATCTCTTTTTGAAAATGTTTGTGTAAAAGTGAATGCTTTGGAGAAATCTGTACACCTGTATCGTGCTGGGAACATGGTGCCCAGGGTCCTTAGAGCTGGATGCACTTGCCTGTGATGTTTAAACTACAACAGGCAGTGAATATCTTCCTCCTGATGGATTTAAATTGCATTCAGGCAGATTTTTTTTTTGTTTATTTTGATTAAAATTAACTGTATTCCAGCGTTGACTTTTTTTAGGTAACTGCTGAAGCATTAGAACTTCTGTTGGTATCCCATATACACTTTATCTTTGGGCAATGATGAAAAGCAAATTTACAAGTCTTTAGTTTAAGTATTTATAATTATTTGTTTAACGGGTGGGCACCCTTCAGGGTTTGCTTTCTTCTCCACGGATATGTCTTATGGAGATTTTGACTCCATTGGAGGCAAAGAAACTCCTTTGGAGTTTATTGCCCTTGTCCTTCTATCATTATGTGGCTTGCTGAGTTTCATTTCAATTTGGCAGTGAGTCGGGAGTGTCAGGTCTCTTTGATGTATAGCTCCCTCAGAGGTTAAATCAATAGTGTTTTAAGCATATCGCTTTCTTTCAATGAGGCCATTGCTGGGGGAATTCCTGCAATTTTTCAGCTTTCATATTTAGCATTGAAAATTTAATGTTAAGAAACAAAATCTACATAACAAAAATCTGACAGCAACTACTGCATAGCTGGTTTTAATCACCTGGAAATAATACGTGGAGTAGAAAACTTAGGTTTCACTGCCTTGGACCTGGGTATGTAAGAGATTTTTCTGAATAGAACTTGAGCCATGTCTCATTCTCTCCTGGTTCATGGGACTAACGGAGACCTACTTTCCATGAACTGATTTTGTATTTATCTTTTGAGACCTGTTGACATTCTCAAGTCTTTGTGTGGAGTGGAAGATGGGCTTTAGCTTGTCATGTGCATGCCTGCCAATCATTGAGTAGGCCACATGAGGGCTGCACTTGGACCCCTGATAGGAAAGGCTGCCACACTGCTGCTGGAGCACATGGATTCATGCTCCTGGGCTCGTGATCAGTGGGACTTCCTGAGAGTGGCTCCTTACTCGGGAACATGCCTACATCTGCTCCCTTGCAGCATCCTTCTCTTGTTCCACCTCCTCTTGCCAAAGGGCTGGAGAGCTGTCGGGCTCCAGTGCAAGTGTGTAAGGGGTGAGGTCTGGTAGGGAATGAGAGGGAAGAGTCAGAAGGTGGAGTAGGCTTGGGTAGGATGCCTGGGATTGTCAGGAAACCTGTCTGCAAAAGAGAGGGCTTTTGAGAATTATGCTGGCCATGCAAGCAGCATGAGACAGTGGCTTCAATGCTTGTGTGCCCTTGAGCATCGACCCTGAGCACTGCTGGTTTAGGTCATGCGATACATTCAGCTGGGTGAGGATGTCACCCCTCAACTGTCTCTCGCATCCTTGCTTGATTTGGCATCAGACTAATAACAGCTTCCCCTTGTTGGGTTTTACCATGTCACTTATGCATACCATAGAGAGTATCTCACTAGTGTGGGGTTTTCTTTGGTGTATGCAATAATTTTGCCACCCTAGAGGACTTAAAGAAATCATAGGGTTCTTCTGGAAATAGCGGTTAAATGCTGTGTCTTCTTTGTCAGAACAAAACATCAACAGTGTTGAAGTTGAATAAAAGTTCACCTTAACCTATATCTTGTCTGCAAAGCCACAACTCCTAAGCTTCCCAAAGAAACAAGGTGCCAACTGAGAGGTTGCTTTACCTTCTTTGTTACTAGAAATTACAACTACAGTTGACTGGAAGCTTCCTTTGTCTGCAGGCTTCAAGTGTAACAAACACTCTTCCGTCTTTATTAGTATAGTTTTTACCTCGAGTACTGTAGCAAATTGCCCGAGGCTGGGATGACATTTTGAGCTGGGATTCATCAACTTCAGCTAGTAGACGTCTGTACTGTAAGCAGCTGATCTGACTTGTTGTCTAGATTACCTTCAAAGTTGATGGAGAGAAATGGATTTTTTTAAGAGGTGATTTATTTTATGCCATGGCAGCTATCCAAAATCACTCAGATGAACCTTAGAAGTTCCTATTTCTTCATTGGTCAGAATGGAGTCTGGACAACTTTTTCTTTGACTATTTAAATTTTGTCCAGTTGAATGTAAATCTTAAAGTCTGTCTTCTTATTACTCTAAGAAAAATTTTGTTCAAAGGAGGCTAACACCAAACAACGGATGAACTGCTCTGCACTTGTTGCTTTTGGGACAAAATTTGCTACCCACAGATTGCCCTTAGCTTTTCTAGTGATACAGGAACATGGGCTTGCCTGTGAATACTTGCAGGGGCCAGCTGAGCCCCTGAAAGCCCCTTGAGATTGCTGTGGTAATTAAGTGTCCAAATACTTTAAGAGGCTTTGGAAAATATCAACCTATGGCCAGCTTTAGTGTTTGGTAGCTAACAGTGTGTTTTTCCTCCCCCAAAAAAGTCCAGTTAAGAAAAGGCAAAGATTAATCTCACTGCTCAAAACTTCTTGCTTCCTCCAGAAACAAACGGTTTCAGAAACTCTGAGATGTTCATCTGCCTTGGGCCCCAGCAGTTTGCTTGGTGGGTGGGCTGCCTGGGCTAGCCGTGTCTGCAGGAGGGCTTCTGAGTAGCTGGAGCTCTTGAGGAAGCTGTCTGCTGCCTGTCAAAGCTTCGGTGGCATCAACATGCTCCTGTGCAACACTCTTGATCCTTCTGTAGGAGCATTTTTCTGACAGAAATCTCTTCCATCTGAAAATCTTCAGCCAATTTTGGCAGACAGCATGTATTCACATGCTGAGCTATCTGGAGAACGTGCCACATATTTATTGCATCAAATAGGGTGAATGTGCAGAGAGAAAATATTCTCCAAGCCTGCCAAGATGGATAATTGAGCTTTGCATCCTTCAGTGAATTCCTCCTGTCTTTCTCCTCTATCTGGTGATCTCAGTTTAGCTCTTTCTTTGAGCCTTTTGCATTTGTATACTTCTCCATCTCCAGTGCCTAGGGTGCTACGCAAAATTGTATTGAATCGCCACCTGCAGACCAGAGATGTTTCCCATCGCCCACACCACACACAGTAGCTGAAATCTGCAGCTCTGTAAAGAACTTAAGGGGAAGGGGAGCGTTGAAGTCCACTGAAATGAATGTGTCACTCTAACTGAAAATTTAGCGCCATTTAAGATAAAAATTAGCACGCCCATGAGAAATCAGTAACTCTTTGTTACAGCTCTGTCTCAGAGTCCAAGGAAAGATTAGAGCACCCCAACTACAGAGCAAGTAGGGAGAGATGGGTGATCTCTGTTCTCAGTAAAAGGGGGGAAGATACAACAGCTAGGTGTTTTGGGGGTGTGTGTATTTTTTCCTTTAATAAGGCCTATTGCAAGTGACACCCTGAAAAACGGGGAGTATTTCCTCAGCTATGAGAAAAAATAGGAGCTGAAGAATAAAGTTTCAGTTCCTGTCTTGCCTTCAGATGTCTTCTGTGGAGGGCAGCACAGGGTGCTGGGGTGTTGTGTCCTTGCTTCTTTGTGCAGGAACTCAGAGTCAAACCATAAATTCTCTTTTTTTTCCTTATTTTCTTCTTTTCCCTCCTCCCCCCCCATTGGTAAGGTAGGCCGGCTTTTCCTTGTCCCTTAGTATGAGATCTGATATTTGTACACCACAGTGTTGTCCATTGGTCTCTTGTTTCCCCATGGTGCCAACATAGTTACATTTCCTTTTGGAGGCCTTACATTTGTGTTTCAGCCAGATTTACAAGTCTGCTATGCTTGGAGTAGGGAAGTAAGGAGGTTTGACTCTGTGCATGGATAGATCTCTTGTACCTCCTGGACCTTTATTCAAAGCTATGCTGCTTAGAAGTAGCCATGAGATGCCAGATGTCTCATGTCACGCACTTCTTTCAGCAGAAATTGATTATATGACTCAGTTACAATCTTGAGATGGATTATCTTAGTGCTTATATACAGGCATGATATCTTCAGATTTGCAGCTTGCTGACATTAACTGTATCACAGTGAAGACATCAATTGAATTAGCTGTCCAGGGAGACTTTTGAGAGCTGGAAAGTAACTCTGCTTTTTGCTGTTTGGCACATGTGTGGAGGTAAAAATTGCCTGGCGGCTCAAAGAAATATTTAGAAGTGATCTTTAATATTAAATGTGTTCAGATTGATTTTTAATGGTTGTAAACATAAATATAATTCTTCTGCCAAACAGGAATATGGGAATATGGGTGGAGGATGCTTATGGAAGTTCAATACTCCTTTTTTTTTTATTATTATTATTATTATTCCTCCAGTCTGGTTCTTCCTGGGAGGACTCAAGTTGCTAGAAATAATTTTTCTCTAAAAGTCAGGTGAAAATTTTCGATGGAGATTCTTTAGGTCTTGGCTGGATCTTAGGTCTAGGCTGGAGCCAGCTTAAGACCTTATTGTCTCTTATGTTGCTTCTTCCTGTTCCTTCAGTTGTACCAATATGGTCTTTTGGAGCTACGCTGTGTTAAAGAAATGATCCAGGTAAAAATATCTTTCTAGAAATGGAAGGATAGGGAGTTATTTTTAATCTGACTTGACCTCTAACATTATTTTTGTGCAGAATGTGGATATAACTGTTAGAAATCAGCTACTGTGCAAAAACATAAAACAAAAAACAACAAACAAAAAAGCTACAGCAGAAAGCTTCACAAAATGGCCACTCTGCGTGAAAGAGGACATTTTGCTTTAAGTTTTGGACTTGAAGGATTGAAAGCCAAAGACACGGTCTCTATTGGAACAAACACAAAGCACTGCTGTAAATGCAAAGATAGAAGGTTGCTGGCAAGAGATGCATCATGCTACTCTTAAAGCCTGCTAAAATATTTCCATAAAAAATGGTTTTGACAGAAAATTCTTTTTTTATTATACAAGGCTGCTTTTTTTTTTTTTTTTCCCTGTAAAAATTTCCTCTCCCTCTTCCCCTTTATTTTAATAAAGAAGAAGAAGAAAAAAAATCATTCAACTTCTTGTCCAGAGATTGTGGTCTGCACTTGCAGAAATATCAATGAGTCAAAAAATACTAGAGTAAGAAGAGGCTGTGCATAATGTATTTTGAGAGTGTAACTGAGGAGTCCAGTCAGGAATGAGAGTCAGAGTTATGTAGGTTCTGAAATGCACTTCCCATGAGGCACAGAGGGAAAGAGCTTGATGCAGTTTCCTAGACAAAAGCTGTCAGGTTTTTGTTTAATTTTTCTGCCCTAGAGTCAACACTTTCCAAGGTAGAGCTGTCAATTCACTACTATAGTTGAAGAGGCAAGAAAGGTGTTGACCCAACCATAGCACGGGGCTCACCTACATGCCCAAAGGCTCTGTCTCCACATGAGCTCTGAGGGTTNCCTCACCTACCTGCCCAAAGGCTCTGGCTCCACATAGGCTCTGTCTCCACATGAGCTCTGAGGGTTTCTGCAATTTTCACCCCTCCTTTTTTTTTAAAGCTCTCTTTGCTTTCAGGTGACTGTCCAATCATACTTTTTATGCTCAGATTTAAACTTCTAAATACAAATGTAAATAAATGGCTGGGCTACATGTGCCCTCATGTGAGAGAATGTTCTTGTGCTCTAAACAGCTGTAGCACATGAATGTTGGCAGTGTCACTTGCCCTGGGGAGGGCAGTGGACATGGGGTTGGCTCCGAGCAGCAAAGTGCTGCAGCCAACATCTTAGAGGTCATGGTTCTCTGCTGGTCATGGGCAAAAGAAGAAAAACGCAACCTTAAATTATGTGCTTATGCTGGCAAAAGCAAGAAAGCTCAGATGTTTACTCTGGTGTAATTGGCAACTCAAATTGACTTGCAGCCACATACAGCTGAGAGATGTGTGATGGAGAGGGGCTGTTTGTTTCTTGGCTGGATTAGCAAAATGCTGGTCAGCGCTAGGGATGTGCCTATCCCAAGGTATGTACTGCAGTCCTTTGAGTGGCTGAAGAGACCTTATTTCCCCATGCAAAGCTCAGCTGACAGCAGTCAATCTTGCATCCTCTGAATCTTCCCTTAACTCATTCATTCCTTCTCTGCAAGACTAACTCTCCTTGAGAAGGTGACACTGAAACGCTCCCCTCTGTCCCAAATCAGTTTCTACTGATGGGACCTGGAATAGGAAAGGAGTTTTTGTAGCCTAAGGATTTCAAGTGTATGCTCAGTAGTACCACTCTTTTTTTCCCCAAAATGTGTTGCTTTGAAAGGTACTGGGATATGAACAATGAAGGCACTTTTACTTTGTATGGGAGGACTGCATACGCAATAAGCAAGCACTTTAATATTTCATGAAGGGTTCATCTACTAACGGCAGGAGTGTCTCCAAACTTGAGGCTACCACAGTGGTGCCAGTGTTGATGAGAACTAGCAGGTTTATGATTTCCCCTGGTCACTGGCAAAGAGGGAATCATCAGAAATGAAGGCATAGGTCTTGCAAAAGCTGATGTGGGAGACAGAAATAAAGCTGTTCAGGAATTAAGCTCATGCACCTTTGTGTCTGCTGTGAGTTCTCTCTAGTGGGCTGTGCATATAACTTGCTCTGGTTGGCATCCAGATCAGCAGTTTATATTTAACCAAATACATGTTTCCACATGTAATTCTGATGTTCCGTATCAGTTAGGAGACAGTAATTACAGAGCTCATTCAGTATGTACTTGGAAGTATTGCAGACCCAAATATTCACCTCTCCTGGCATCAACACAATATCTGGCCACTACCATATTCTCAGGCAGCTGCCAGGAACTTTGGTGGGCTGCAGCCTGCCAGTGAGCAAGTTGAGTGATCCGTGTCCTTGTGTTGTGAAGCGCTGTGTCTGACTGACATCTGTAGTGGCTATGCCAGTCTGCAGAGGTGGGGACATTTGCTTTGGTCATAATTCTTTGGTACTGTGTGTTGGTCTTTTTTTCTATGCTGATGTGAGTTGTATTTTATTTATTGGTTTGTAATCTTTGCCCAGTTACTTGTGCAAGATTTGGAAGTGTAGCCTGTTGGACAATACCTTTCTGCTCTTACTTGCTTCTCACTGCCTGAAGCCATCCCACGTCCTCCATAGTGGCTATTCTTAAACACTTTTCTGTCTGTCTGTGCCTACTTCCTCCTCCTTGTTTCCTTTCTGCAGCTGGAGACATCTGACTGCCTCTTTCTTCCACTAGCTCTCTCTTTCCACGTTGTGAGTGGGTTTGGGTTGAGTGTAAATTTGGGGAAAGGTTTCGTTGAGCCTGTCTCTAGGGCTGAATTAATTTTGGAACATGCAGTCTGTGGGACCTAGAAGAGCAGTGATGAGTGCTGCTTGCACTGTGACCAGAGGGAGAATAAACTAAGAGCTGTTTGCCATAACTTGCATAGTCTCCAAAATCACTGAGGGGAGAGCAGTGCCATGCTCAGTTTGATGGTTTGTCAAATGGACAATTTCTTACTTTTTTCCAACAGCACAAGCGTTTCAGGAGGGTGGGAGCCAATGAGCTCGTTTCCATCAATTAAGATATCAAAGAGGCCGTCTATCTCTTCTACACTCACCTGAATTCAGGAGACGTGAGAAAAAGCTGGAAATGAAACTGAGATTTCTTTTGTTTGTATATTCAATAGTAGGCCTTGGATCTTGGTTTGTGACTCACATTTCTGTTCTATTCTATACAAGTCCCCAAGACTTTGCCTCTCTTCTTTTCATCTGCTTACCGTATAAGCTATGTATAATACTTACTTTTGGGACAGAAGATGCACTAGGAATTAAATTTTCCCATATGTTATTAAAAAAACTCCTCAGTATGTGCTAGGTCATCCCCAAACCTATCCCAATCCTGCACGTAAAAAGTTATGCAAGTTTTACTCTCTTAAAACACAAAGTTTGAGAATCTAGGTGCTAAGCTTTGAAAATGTACAGAGCAACCAAAGCAACTGCAGTCCCCATGAGCTTCTTATTTGGTGGGTGAGACATGACCTTTCCATTAGGAACCCAATATTGACTCACATGAATGTGAACGTACACCTGGAGACTCCCTGAGAGCCAGAACTTTGGCCAGTTCGTATCATGAATAGTATAAATTGCAAGCTAGTGCAGAGCTCTCTGCTAGAGCATTAGCTTTTAGTCTGAGATGCTTTTTGTGGGACTGTCAGGCTGAGTCATCAGTTGAGGTATGGAGAAGAAAGGTACAATGCATATCTACCTTCTCCTGCTAAACATGCTGTGAATTGGAGTAGGAACTTTTGTCTGCAAGTATAAACTTCCTTTGTGTTGCTCTACTGAACAGCCGGGGCAGGGGGGGAAGGCTCATTACCAGACTTGGATAGACACTAAACTTGATAACGTGGCTCACTTCTTGCTATGAAATGGAGCAAAAAGAACATTCCTGCCTCAAAGTCTCCATGGACTAAGCTGAGGTGCTGACTGGCTACCGAAAGACGGTTTGCAAGTGCTTGTGGCTGTTTTCTGTAACCCTCCCCAGGTGATACAGCATGGAGAAAGAGGGAGGAGAGGCCCAAAGTGGTTCTCTGGAAGACTACAGGGAGCTTCTGCTAATAATGTGGGAGGAAGCATGGTGGAGAATTTAAGAGCAGCTGGGGTTTGAAATCACAACCACCGTAGACTGGCTCCCGAGTAGTTCTGAGCTTTTGATTAATCTGAGAGATAATAAGGAGACCAACAACGTAGGTAGCTTTGAAACTGAGATCTAAACTTTTTGTGACAGGTTTTTGCTCACAAAACATGCATAATGACCTTTTTTTGCTCTTGCCCATCTTTCACTTTCCTTTATTTTAAATGATATGTCAAAAAGACCTCATATATTAATTTCCACTTAGCATAATGGAGCGTGCATCACAGTTGCATTTCTTATTGGTGCTGCAAATACCAGGAGTGTATTGCTTGCAAAACCTTTTTATTGTGCAGTTCTATATCATTATAGAAAAAATCAATGAACTTGTAATTAAGACTTTAAAAGAAACATAGGCTAGTACCTTAATCCTAGATCAATTTGCTTTTATTTCATAATAGCATAAAAATTTATCTGCCAAGAGCATTATTAACTAGTTCAGTTTTTGGATATACAGATATAGCATTTAAGAAAAAGTACAATGAAATGATTTATTGCACAGTCAGCCTGGAATACCTTACATAATGATGGACTTCATTAAGAGAAAGGACTGGAAGATATTGTGTTTGTATTAAAGGCGGGGGGGAGAGGCCCTAGATACAGAAGACATTTCCTGCATCTGAAGTTCTCTTGTCACTGTGGAAATCTGAAGAACATATACTATTGGTATGTGTTTTGCTCAGGAATGTTATAAATATTTGAGCAAGATCAAACAGAACAGCAAAGGAGCACTGGTTTAGTTGTGTAGGTTTTTAGAAAAATAAACCAGATCCATATCCAGTGAATATGGACTGGCGTCAGACAAAGCTCAGTGCTGGTGGTATTTAGTCTGGTATATTCTGTTAAGCAGCATTACAGAAACCATGCTTTTGAGTACAGAAACCTATTACGTGATTTCTTCCTTTTAGATGCCCTCCCATATCCTGCCTTCTGGTTTGGGAAGAAACAGCCATCTGCAAGAGATGGAAACCAGGGGATGGGACTTCTCTAAGAAAAGTAGTCCTTATGCAAAGTCTGTTCAGCCCAGTGATGGGATATGGAACTGTTTGGCAGGAACTGGATGTAAAGTTTTTCTTCAAGTTTTAGGTGCCATATTTTTAAGCCTGACAAGGTTATTTGCAGCTCTCCATTTGGTATTATTTCTACTCTATGCAATAGCCTCTGTTTTCCAATTGTGCTTTTGAGAGCTGAACATGGCATTGTGGAGGAGAGGCACTAGTTTGGCCAGTGAATTTTAGTGTCTGAATCCAATTGACAGGCAATACCTGAAATCACAAGACATCTCATTGTTCGCCTTTGTTCCTGCTTAGGCTTTGTCTTAGCAGACTAATTCCAGCTACTGAGGGGGAGACTATTTGAAAAGCCAGGAGGTTGTCACAGAGAAAGCAAGGCAGTGCTTCATGCTGAAACAGTGAGTGAGAATCCCAGTGCCCTCTTGGACCATTTTAACATAGTTTGACCCTACAAAATAAGCATCCTGCCTCCTGTCAAAACTTGGATGTGAGTTAACAAGAAACTCTGAAGGGACTCTCTGCTACATGCATGTCCCTACCGGCGTGTTATACCTAACCTGAAATGAAGCTGTGGCAGATCATCCTCTGGGAGCTGGTGCCTTCCAGTGAATATTTTTGCTGTTTCTCGGTATTTTTGCTGGAAGGAACAAGGAGGGAGTGTGGCCTTAGTGTCACAGCAGTCTCTGCTGGTGACAACCTGTTGCAGCCAGGCTGCCTGTGTCTCTCCGTCCTGGCAGTTTCTGTGGTCTTTTGTTGCTTTGTCAAGATAAATTCACTGCCTTTCCCCCCTCCTGCCTGCCCATTTTAGCTGTGTAAACTGCATGTTTCAGCTCTGACGTTCTATTTCACTGACTTACAGCCAGAGTAGCAATTAATCCAATGGGAGATAGGAGTCATTTTAGTTTTTTATTCAGGGTGGTGATAATATAGTGTGGAGCAACTTACAAGACCAGATGAATCCCAAATACCTTTCTTTAACAAAAGGCACCACCAAGCTACTTGCTTATGTTAGAGAAGGTCACTGTGGTTTGCAAACATTACTAGCAAGTAGCAGGATCTGGTGCTTGGGACCAGTGTGTGGAAAGGTATTTGGGCACAACATTTCTTCTGATTGCTTGTAGGGGGTAACCCAGCCCTAAACGTCCCCCTCAAGGGCTTGAGGTTATCAATGTGACACACTTAGGGTGTCCTGTTGCCTAGTCAGCAGCCGAGGCAGGTACCTGAGCGTAGAAACATAGAATCATAGAATAGTTTAGGTTGGAAGGGACCTTGAAGATCATCTAGTTCCAACCCCCCTGCCATGCACAGGAACACCTCCCACTACACCAGGTCCCTCAAAGCCCCATCCAGCCTGGCCTTAAACACCTCTAGGGATGGAGCTTCCACAATTTCTCCGGGCAACCTGTTCCAGTGCCTTACCACTCTCAGAGTGAAAAATTTCCTGCTAATACCATGTATTCACACATCCTCCATATCCAACTAGGAAAGAAGTCAGAAACTTAAAAATGAAAAGCCAAGGAAAGAAGAGGAGGGTGGTTGTGCTGGACCAAAGGCTTGTCTAGCTCATCATCCTGCCTCTGGTGGCAGGTGCTCAGGGGAAAGTTGCCCTGGGTCCTCACTGCCCCTTAGCCACCAGTGATGTCTTCATCTTTAATAACTCAGGGTGGATTTTCCTTCCATGAAGTATTCTAGCAGCTTTTGAACTCTGTGCATCCTTCTGATGTCTGTAGCTCCAGCGGCAGGGTATTACACTGCTTAATTTTAAGCTGTTTTGAGAACTGCTTTGGTTTGTTTGCTTTAGAGCCTGATGCCGGCAAGGTTCATTTGATGCCCTTTGGCTCTTGGATTGAGAGCAGTGGTGAGCAACGCTCGCCTCCTCTGTGCTGCTTGTAGTTGTACAGAGTGTGGTCTAAAGCAAAGTACATCACCCTCTTTAGTGTTTCCTGCCAGCAAACATCTTGCTCCTCTCAGGGAGGTTGGGGTTTTACTCTGAGTTGCAAATAGATTCCACTTTCTGCTCAGGAGTCAAAATGTTGAATGTGGTGTGGATGTCAGCAGGAGCAAAAGCATTTTCCTTCTGTATGTGTAGATGTATTGATTGCACCAGTCCTACCTTTTCAAATAGGTCTGCAATTAGAGCCAGAGTCCAGGAGGTGCTCACCTTTGCTTTCTTTACATCTCCTGCCAAAGAGATATTTAGACCTGTTTTTTCAAAACGGCATAATGTGAAAATATAGAGCTAAAGGGCTATTTTGAGTTAGACTTCTTACTGACTTATGGTGAAATTGTCCCATTTGTGCAGAAGAATTAAATATCAGTTGGCCAAATCCCAAAATAGTCTGTGGTTTCAGAGGGAAGTCTGGGCACCAGTGGCGCAGAGGAAGATCTCTGGATTTGGGTTTGTGCTCCAGTTAATGTCAGGTTTTATCTTGCACGCATTACTCTGCCTGTACACCTTGTCTTCTTCTGTGTGGCATCAGAACAGGGAAAACATCAGAGATCCACAGCAGACAGAGAACCAGTTTCCATATGATTTCGGTTATAATCTAAAAGTGGAAAAGCTCTGGATTTTTGGATAGTCCTTTGGCAAGACTGAACCCAGCTGGGAATGGGCTGGTTAACATGCAGACAGTGATGATAAAACTTCTGTCTTCCAGAAGGTGAACTTTTTCCTATGCTGATTTCCAAATATAGTTTTGATTCAAATGGATGCATGGTGATTTTTATCAATTGTACTCTCAGTGTATTTCTGGTGTGGATACAGTATCACAGGTAAAGAACCACAGTAGTAACGAAAGGAAGGAATTGACTTCCATTGGACAGACAGATAGATAGATAGCTTCCCTCTTGCTTCTTATGACTATAGCTTAAAGACTGTTGTCCTATGGAGAGTACTTTGGTGGCTAACAAGATAGAAACAGCAGGTGAAGCTTTTCATTTTTTAGAAATATTTCTGATATTCCCCAAATCAGTGTCTCTCTCAGTGTCCTGGTGTCTAATAAGAAGGGAGATCACGTTAAGGCAGTAATGTTTTGGGATCTTCTGTGTTATTGCAGCATGTTACTGTTGAAACTGTAGGAATCTCAGTATGTTTTGAGATCTCTTACTCCTGTAACAAATTGACTGAGGGGTTCAAAACTTTTTTTGGGAGTTATGTATGTACACACACTGCCAAGTGGCATCTGTTGTGTAAGTTTAATTCTGTTTGGAAGTGAAGGCAAAAATGGGCAATGGTGACTGAGAAATGCTTGTCTTCCAAAATTGAATGAATGATGGGGTTTGCATTTGAAATACGAAAATTAAATCACTGCTGGAGTAGAGAAGACATTGCTGTCAAAAGCATATGCTTTGGGACCATGTCTAGAGAAAAAATGGCAGTTTTTGTGAATCTCTGGCTTGTGTTAACAAAACCAGTCTATTGTAGATGGATTGAACTCCTTTACAGGATGTGCTGTGGGGATGATAAAATCTCTTTGAGATCAGAGGAGGAACAGCACAGGACCTTGGTGTGCTCACAAGCAGCCAGTTTGGGTGCTGCTGTGTTCTTAAATTGATTTTCTGGCAGGTAAAGAGAAAAATGATATATTTTTTTATTGAAAACATATTGAGTTATAAAAATAGTTGTGCCTTGCATTTAGAAATGTAATAAGTTTAAATTCCATAGGTGCGAGACTTTCTCCCCTCATGTTATCTGACATGTTTGGCAATAACCTGCAGTGCTATGCTGTCTGTGTCATACTGTTGGAAACGTGCAGGATGATAAAGTCTGATATTCGGTCACCTGGTTCTGCTCTTCTTTATTAGAACTGATATGATACAGAGACTGTAAGTAACAGAAAGCTTCTCTTAGACTTCAAAAGGCACAAGATCAGATTTAGTGATGAATACAATACTATACAAACAGGTCCCTTGCAGAGGTGGGGGGAGGGGGGAATTGATTTACCTATTGCCTGAGCATGGGAGGATCCAGGCTTGAGTTTAGTTTTCAAAACAGAAGATCAGTGTTTTACCAGATTGCTGCTCAGGATCTGATCTGAGCTCACAACAGGCTATTCGAAACACTCATTGCCTTAATGTTGGAATTCTCTAATATTTTAGCCACCTCTCTATGTGGTTCACACAATAACAGCTGCCTGTCAATAATAAAGGCTCTTCCTGGAATCTGCCAAACAAAAATGCTATACTTTTCTGTAGTAACTTCCTGTGGTATGAACGATAGTTTGTATATCTGAAAAGTAGTTTTAGAGGGCTGCTGTCTCCGGCTCAGCTTTGGGGTGCTGGGTTCAGAGTTGTTTTTAAAATTTATAGTCCACTTTGACTTGACTACACTTCTGGGATGGCCTTTCTGGCATCCCTCAGCATGGGAATGACAGAAATAAAAACATCCCTTTTTTCCCCCCACCGATTTCAAATACTTCAGAACTGCTGATTGCAGCACTGCCTGAACAGCAGGCGTTTTTTCTGCATGTTGCTTTTATCCAAAGTTTAGATTAAAAGCACAAAGAGCAGAGAGTAGCTCATGCAGGTACAATGAGCAGCAGTTTACCCATGTTTCTCTGCTGTGGCGGCGCAGGTACTTTTGTGTCTTATTTAACTGGTTCCTGGTTGCAGTCCATACAGTGGAAACAGTGGAAAATGCATATGTTTCAGTAAATGCAATGAACTTTGCTTTGCTGTTCACGTTGTGGTCCTGCCCACAGGGTGTCCTAAGAAGGCCAGCACTTGTGCTGCTAAGGGCATGCCAGGTGTCACTTGGAGGAACAGCAGCTCCTGGAGCAAGCCAGAGCCCTGGAATGGAGAGCCAAAGCATAGGTGGGTTTGGGGGAGGGGAAAAGAGCAATGAAATTGGGCACTACTTGGAGCACCCAAAGAGACCTGTCAGGCCACAAACCTAACTCCCAAGTTTTCTTGATACTCTGCATTCCCCTGTGATAGTGTTGTGTCTTGTGGTTTCATGGCCCAATATTAGTTTCTCTTCTGCCCATTAGCAAGTGTGTGTGATTATCATCACTTGGGCAGGTCTGTATGGTTTGAGAAGGAGGAAAAGTGATGCTACCAGCAGGACAGGACCTTTGGATTAGCAGAGCCTGACACAGAGAGCTTTCTCCTGCAAGATGGCTCAGTCCTGTCATCCGCTCGGCATGCTGGAGTCCTTCCTTGCCTCTGAGCACATTACCTGCCCCAACTGGTAGAGGACACTGCAGATTGTTTAGGAATTTTCCTTGGCCACCTGAAAAGCCTGTCAGCAAACCTTGGGGATATATGTACCGTGATCTGAAGAGACTGGGCTGCCCTGTTTCTGTAAGCCCTACATTGAAAGCGGGTTGCTGAAGGACGCATCTTGCTCTCGGTACTCTACGCGTGACTGATCCAGAAAAGGATGGTTTTGTTGAGACTTGAGTATTTCTGAAGGAAGGGGTGCGTATGCATGTGTGCGGGGAATAAAAAAAGAAACATTAGCGCGTTCTGACGGAGTCACGTCCCCACTTAACTTAATGACAGACACCCACCGACTTCACAGGGGTCAAGTTTTCAGTATCCTGTGTGCGGGGGATCTGTCAGTAATGCTATCCTTGTTATAGCAATAGCTGAACTCCTGTTAGCATAACAAGCTACAGGGAACTGCCAGTTAGCAGCTCTGTCACTTACGCTCCCTAATGTGAACGTTTGCATTCGATTGCTATCTTAGTTAGCCAAAAAGTCTTCATGTTCCCGGAACGTCCCTGGAATTGTCTTAGTGCTAAAAGGCAATGAGGGAAGAGTCCTTTCAAACTGGGCAGCTACAGTCTCATGTCCTTGTCTTGGGTCTCATCTCACCTGAAGATCACCTTACCTCTGCCACCTCTCCTGCCTTACCTCTCCCCCTAGACCCTGTACGGATGGAGCCACCTCTGACTCTCATACTGCAGTCCAACCCTTCCCAGGCTTGGCTCTGTCTCAGAGAGAAGTCTTCTGGTCTCTGGTCCAGTAGAGGAAAATAAGCAAGGGCTGAGAAATTGCTAGCGTGACCCTTGGGAAAGAATGAACAAGATGGCAACAGCAGTTTAACACTGACTTCGTACTCAATGAACAGAAACTTTAGAGATGTAAAGACCCTCTGGATAATTAGCTGTGCTCAAACCATTTTCTGAAGATGTCTGTTCAAACAAATGTCTAATGAGGATGGTTTCACCTATGCACAGGTGCTTTTTTGACATTGTACTCTTCAGTGCTTAGCTGGGTTTAGTCCTTCTGGGCCCCTCTTTGTGCTTGGTGCCATACAGACAAAAAGTCTCTGTCTCCGAGTTATGAGTAGGAACTAGATCTAACTCAAGAACAGCTCATCCTCCAAATAATGACAAAATAAAGTGTGCTTGAAGAGTTACATCCAATATAAAAGTGTTAATTCCTTCATCGGTGGCTCTCAGACTCACTAATATCTGCATGCAGGATATTTTTGGCTGAAGGTTCAGAATTGTCACTGAAAACAACAAAATCTCTCATGTTTCTGTTCTCAAATATCTGATTCTCGCACTTCCTTTGCAATCTATTTGAAATATGCTGGTTGATTTCCTAGGACAATTTGTGTCTGTTTTCTGACTTTCTGGTCAACATCTTGATAGATTTCCAGATGATGTGATACATTTTGGGACTCAAAGTTGTTTTATTTTCTGCTTACGGGGAATCTCTTGACTAAACTATTGTGGCACTGCAAGCTTGAAGAGGACTGGATGTTTTTATTCTTTGCACTTGTGCAACTTCTGACATTGGTAAAATTCTCCTCATTTTATAACTGCAGAGTGTTGCCAATAAAAAGGTAGTGATTTGAGCCAGAAATAGCATTTTGGAAACTTTCATTTCTTCAATTGGAAAGATATTTCTATTCCTGTTGTGAACGTTCTTCTGCTCTATAAATCTTCTGCTTTAAACTGAAAGCTTTTCAGCGGGTACTTTTTGGGTCCCACGTTATGCTTTGTCTCCCATGTTCTTACTTCTGCATTTTCTGTGTTCTTTTAATTGACTTTGTATGCATAGCAATACCCTATTTTTCACCAGCTTTGCCCAACATGCTATGCAAGTGCTGCAAAGGTTTCTCACCTCCTATTGAAGTTTTAGATCTGTGCTCTACAGATAATCTGAAGTCAGCTTTTCCAGGCTCCTACAGGACATTTTCAATTGAAGTCCATTCCAGTTTCTTTTAATTGGGCATCTCTGGCACACTGTCTGCTCTAACACCCAAGACAGACACAGGCACCTTGGTTCAGGAGAGCAATTCACATTTCTCACATCCTGGAGATGTCTCCATCGTATTGTTGTCTGTGTGCATTTGTTGGGGGAGGGGGGTTCTGTTCATCCTTTGTGATATACAAATGATACACAAATTATAGATATTGGAGAAAATCACATAGAGATGTTTTAACTAGAATAATATTGCAACTTGGGAGCATGTAGCTTTTCTTCTTATCAAGAAGAAATCAAAGGCTGATCTTATAGTGGTAACTTCAGGTTGATGCGGGGAAATATGTGAAGAAGGGATTGATTCTTAGAATTTCACAAGGCTAATCTTACTGGAGATTGGGATATGTAATTGAAAACTGGCAAAACATTTGATGAACAAATTATAACTGTTTCTCTCAGGAGATGGGTGAATTTACAGGGGAGAAACAAGAAGTTATTCCTAGCTTGCTGATTTTAACCAAAAATCTTTACAAGGTTAAGAAAAGCAGAGGCTTAATATTGGTATGACATGCAATACATGGCAAAAGTAAGTTGCCCTTGACATGGCTAATGTCTGAGTAAATAATTAATGTCTGATTTATTAATTAGGGAATAGAATCAGAGAGACTGTGAAGTGACAGGTCTGGAATGCAGATAACTTTTTCCAAAATACCAGCTTGTTTAAACTGGAGTCCTTTTTGACTAGATGAAGGAACTTGGTAATATACAAGATATTGTGCAATATTTTTAAATTACAGAATATTGCTGTAATTAAGTAAACATAATTCAATATTACTGTGACATAAACTAATGCACTTACCTCAACCAGTTAACTACTCCATATTTGTCAGATTATGTGCACAATACATAGTTAATAAGTATATGTGAAGATGAAAAGGGGTTTTGGAGCTCTTTCTGAAGATGCTGTGGCACCTTGCCTGCTACTAATCTTGTTTCTAACACACTGGGGTTTAGGCTGGAGTTAGTTTAAACAAATTCTTGTGATGATGATTAATTCAGTTTGTTTGGTTTATGTGAATACACTTCTTTATAACAATTTTGGTCCTTCTTAACAGTTAAGGGGTTATCAGTCTGAGAAATAAGCTAATAAACTGAAGAAATAATTAGATCTTACTAAGCAGACAGATGGCAGGGTTGTGTCCTTTGATGCCAAGAATGCCAAAAAAGCTTGTCTATTTTCCCAATTAGATTGTTTCATCTAATAACTAAAAAAATACAAAAATAAACCAAATGAACAAACACCAACAAAAACCCCAAACCAAACAAACCCCAGTATAAGTCTTGTTTCTTCAGCTATAGGCAATCCTTGCTGTAGCAACATTTTTACCTTGGTATAAAGCCTGATAAAGCTATTAGTGGGTTCCTCAGGCTCAAGCCCAACAAAATACTGCTGTGCTGTTAAAAAAAAAATATCATTTTTAGGAACTAGGTCTGGCATTGGAAGGCAAGGAAGAGAATATGGACTGATTGAGCAAACACACAAAGTACTAGAATAGCAGCAGAAAGACACTCGCATTTGTACTGGATTTGGGTATGCCAAGTTCACAAGGGCACATCAGGTGGGAGAGTGCCATAGGAAAGTTCAGAGGCAGCACTACCAATGCAGGAGAGGACAGGAAGGTTCCTGGCCTTCTTGGTGTAATGAGAGTCGAGTACAAACAGGGTTGGAAAGATCTAAGCAGCACCAAAGAAGTGATAGCAATTTTCTTATTGCTAAATGGTGAAGGGCAATATATTGGCTTTTAAAATGGGATATTGGCCAGTTGCTTGCAAGTCTTTGCCAGCAATGCGATGGTCAGAAGAAGGGCTGTGCAGAAGAAGCATTCATCAGTGTAGCAATGAGACTTTTCGGATGTGTTTGCTGAATGACATATGACACGGTACTGACAGCTTTTCTCTCTGCCTTGGTAGAAGGCAGCAGACTTCAAGCCAGACTGCAGGACGGGACCACAAAAAATGTGGAATAAGGGCCTAACAATGCCGCATCCCAAAATGCAGGATAAAACAGTGGTACCTAATCCACGGAGTGCTCTTGGTCATTAGCTGAGGTTCAGAGGGAAGTAAAAGGCTGCCATTGAGAAGGAAACATGGGAATGTTTAATCCTTCATAGCTGTCATTTATAGCCATAAGAAACTATATTCTCTGTGAATTCAGGAGACTTCAAGAGCTGATAGATGTATAATCATATGACGTTAGAGCTTTACATACCAAATTACATGCATTTACAATATTTGTCATGTTTTGTTCTCTATATAGTAGTAAATTCTTCATTGTAGAACAGCTTATCAAACCTTTCAATCACTAAAATAATTCCTTACTCACTTCTGAAATGTTCCATAATGGCTATAAAGAAGAGAAAATAGAAAAAAAAATCTTTACCTTCTTAAAATAACTCAGAATGTAAGAGAAGTCTTTGAGCTCAGTATTGTGATTCCTGTTCTCTGCCTTACTTTTGCTAATCCTGTTATTGACCGGGTATAATGGGCTCACTTTATGCTTTATACAAATAGATTCAAGAAGCCATCTGGCTCGAGACTCAGTCTTTTGTTTTACCAGGAGCTCCATTATTGGATCTCACAAGGCTCACTTAATGGTAAATGACATTTTTAATTGCTGTGGTGACTACTGTTCTATAGAAAAGGGGTATATTGATAGATTTAATCCAGTTCATCACAATTCCTCTTGCCATACCAGGTTTTGAAATTATAGTGAAGGTCTTAAAATATATAAGCAGTTATGGAGGGTTGTGGGCAACCACAAAGTCTGTTCTCTTTCTGAGAATGTGGCCTCTTTAGGCTTCATTCGAAGTTGATGGCGAGAGACACGATCCTCTGAGGCTGGATCAGGACATCAGAAATAGGTTCCTGGACTGTCTCTTGCTCTCTACACGAACATGTTTCTCTACACTGACTATAGAGGAATCTTGGGAGCCTTGTCTCCTTATGTTAACATGAGCCTTTGAGTCACTGCTGAAGATTTTATAACCTTTTTCTTCTAATGAGGTCCATTAGTGTAATTTAAATCTCATTAAGCTAATTGTACTCTGTTAGACTACCCATCTCTGAAAATATGTTTAAAAAACACGAGGGATGTTTAACACAGTAATGTGCTATATGTAATACTCAATTAATATTTGAGTAAATTTTCCTTGCAGTTATGCTTATATCTGAAGCAGTCAGGCTAACTGAAGGGATATTCCCCACAAAACATCAGGAAATTATTGTGAAGTAACTGTCTTTTTCTATCAAATACATCGGTACTTTTCCTAGAAAGCTAACCCTTTAAAGTGACGGAAAGATTAAATGATGTTCTTAGAATATTTTCATTCAGGGTATGGATCTGTATATCCAAGTTTTGCCATCTATCGGTACTATTTAAAACACAAATCAAAGTGCCCTGGCTTCTGGGGTCCCTCCCAGGTGCATTGAGACGAATGCTGTTGGCTCCCTGTGAAGGAGTGCTTACCACTTCCCTTCTTAAGATTGCATTTCTTTAAGAGGTCTTTGAAAACAGAGGCATCCCAAATCCCCACTCAGGCTTGGAAAAATCTTGGCTACCGTCTAAGGCTATAAGACAGAAATAGCAGCGTCTGCTCTCCTGTGTTAGAAAGCTATTTGACACATTTGTGTTACTGAGAAAACTTCTCAGATCTTTGTTTCCCCAAAGAAACCTCAGGCTCCAGCCTTGAGTGAACGCCTGCTCGAAAAGGTTGGCTTGGCTTGCTGCAGGCAATTAGACTTGGTGCATTTCTGACACCAGGGAAGGAAGGCTTGCGAAGTTGGGGGGTCCTTCGGTGACTTTTGCCAGAAATATGCTGGTCTAAGCAGGGCAAATCCAGCCAGCTCTGCTGTGATTGGGGAACGAAGCAATCTCTCAAGTATGCAGATCTTATTTCACATAGGGTTTTGTAGGTCAGAGCTTAAATCTGAGCCCTCGCAAAAGCTGTGGTTCTGACTGGGAGCATACTGGGACTGTGTGTTCACAGACTCCAGCTGGTGAGGGAATAGGATTCCTCCTTTACCACCTCGTTCTTCTGGTGCATATCTGTGATCTGGCCCACTGGGACCAGTACACAGAAATAATGTGTCTAGACATGGTAGTGGGTGGAGATTCAGCTAATGAGGTGCAAATAGGAATCAGCGTCTTTATTGCTTGATTACAAACAGAAATACTTCAGTTTTTCATGTTTAAGTTATTGCTTCCCCATTCCAGCTCACCTGCATTGCTATTAAGACCTCTATGAATATTCATGGGGATCTCAAATATTAGCAAAAGAACATCTTTGTTCCTTTCATTGCTTCATGTGCTGTAGTCACTTGGCTTTCCAGATTTGAATCTTGGTCAACAGTACAAATCTTCCTTGGGCCTTACCCTACTAGGCTACTGGGCTAGTGAAGCCTGCAACGAATGGAAGTGGTGAGTTATGGTGAAGGACACTGATATTTGAGAGAGAACTGTCAGAGAAGCCTGTACGTGTTAGTAAAACTTGTGATTAAAGTAAGTCTGGGCTGGGGAATGAGAGAACAGGGGTTGCTGCAGCAAGAAAAGCTGTGCAGGTGCTAAATAGGCTGATCATAAGCTTGAACTCCTTGGAGAAAATGGATGCTAATGGCTTATTGCTGACAAAAAAAAAAAGTGTTTTAGAAGGAAAACTGAAGTATAACATGTTTGGGTATGTAGTAGTGTTACTTGTGGCTTTCAAAGTGGGAGTCGCTCCCCATTCTGCTTAGCAATGAGGGAATTTAATGTTAAATTTGGGGTTTGTAACAGTAGTAGGAATCGGAGCACTGAGGATAATTTGGCTTCCAAAATCAGCATGATAAACTAGTGCAGTGCTTGGTGATGGTTGGTACATTTCCAGTGGAAAAGTATCTGTGAAATACAGTTGTGCATTTCCTGAAATCATACAGGAAATATAAAACTGCTCTCTAGTTGTGGGAACGTACTGAGGAATAGATGTGGGGGAAGACCACCCCTGAAGTGGCTGCAGACCAAAGCAACAGGAAGGTTGCTGTCAGCCAGAATGCTGCCAAAGCTGTTTTCATCTTTAACTCTCCCTCTATCCTAAGAGCAAGGACTTTGGTGGTGGTGGTGATTTAAAATAAGATGACCCTTGATTCATATACCTTTCCTACGAGGAAGAGGTGAGAATAAATTATCGACAATGTTGGTCAGGTTACTTGGTATAGTACCAGAAAGCATCACGAATGAGCTCTGATACAGGAGAAAGCAGTGAGGAGAAACACCCTCCAACCGGACAGCGTGGAAGTCTGGGGATAAACACCCTAAAAAGAGGGACGAGAAACATCAAAGCAGTTCCAGGCTGGGAAAATTGCAGGATAACACGAAATTTTACACAGAACATTAGGAAGTAATAAGGAGATATGACAAGTGTTAGTGAGACTTTTTTGGTCTTGGTATTTTGTCAATGAGAAGATATTCCAACAGGAGAAAAGTGACATATTGGTCAAATTATGAAAAAAGGTGACCAATAAGGAGGCTGGACTTTAGCTCGAGGTCAGGCATTCATCACGTTTTCATCTTTAAGCCGTAATTCAGGGGAGCACTGAATACAAAAGAACATTCTTTGTGAAATCTGTTTGAGAAAACACCGAGAAAAACATTGAACTGTGTCTCTTATGATTCAGTCTGGTATATCTTTGAAGTAATAAAGTTCCCCCAAGGAGGTAGGAATTGGTATGCAGATCTGCTTCTTGTCTGTTGACTCCTGGCACTGAACAAATGAGTCTTTGTCCTCTTTGCTCTTCTTCTGACCTTACAGCTCCTAGGTTCTTGGCTACAGAAGGACTTTGGTTTCTTTTTAATTCGTGTACTGTTGTACAGAAGACAGAAGTCAGGATGGCCATGTCAGCTGCTACGTGCAGAAGGCTTCAACCTGAATTTTGGTTTCCCTGATGTTCTTTTCTGCAATCCCACGATATAGACCTACGTCCAACAGTGAGGCAGTTAGATACGTGTCCTCTTGACTTCAGCAACATTTGACTTTTAAGTATCACTTATTCAGCATACTGAAGTGCGAATCCTTGTGCAATGTGTAACTAAGTAGTGTGAATTTTATTCTTTGAACGGTATTTTTACATACTGCAGACCTTGACATCACGCCTGTGTCCTTTTGGATTCTGGCCTCAAAATCCAAGAGCTCTGACTGGTGCAATGCTTGAGTTCAATTAGGACATTTCTAAGGCTTTTAAAAATGTAGCTTGGGTTCTCTCTCAAGTATTCTTCTGCCTTGTTCTGCTAGAGCTCTGAAGACAAACAGATCTTTTGTAAAAGATACCAGATCTTGACTGAAAGACCTCAAATGAAAGAGGGTAACACTTGGCCTGCTTTACCTTGGGCTGTGGTTAAACACACTTCACATTTTGCTCATTTCTCTTTGCCTGAACGTATTCTAACTTCAGCTTCCAGTCCTTGACTCTTGTTATGCTTCTCTGTTCCAGTCATGCACTAAACGTATCTGAAATCTTGCTTCTGGCAATGTTACGATAGGTGCAAAGTGCCAGTCTTCTAAAGCAGACACTACGTAATGTGGTAAAACACAATGAGCCACCATTTATTAAGAGAGATGTACCTATGCATCTCACTGTCTGATTTGAACATCCAGATGATAAAAGGAACCGGCACAGTGAGGATGCCGTTTTGTTCCTCCATTCCTGTTCTTCAATAATCTGAGAATTTGAAAGGCATAAATATGCAATGAATTTATCTTTTTCTCCCCAGTTCTTTTTATATCACAATGCAGGATAAGAAAAGATACTTTAGGTGAGATATTTTAATACTGGCTCCTTTTCAATTGTTAACAATTGAAAAGCATACAGCAGCAATAAGCTACAAAACCTGACCACGAGGCAGCTTCTAAATAATTACTAGGCACAAGCTTGTCAATGGGCTATATTAAAGCGTTATTAAAGTCAGGGGAATAAAATCAGCAAGAGCTGTTTATCAGTGTGCTTGTGTGTCTGGAACAAGTTGGAGCAGACTGGTAAGAGGTTTTCACAGCAGGTGGGAAAATGCCACGGTTCTTTCTTTGGGTGGATTGTCCTTAATACTATTGCTTCAGCAGATTTTTGTAAATCTTTCCCTTCTCCTCTTCTGTGTGTCCTTGTCCCACATACACAAGCGGAATGGGGCAGACTTGCATAAAAACAAGGGAAAGATGTTTTCTGATGGGACCTAAATCTGCAAGCTTTAAAATGCCAACTTTCTGCAAATGTTACTGCTCTCCTAAATAAATAAATAAATTAATTTGGCTAGGCATTTGACTGCAGGAATCCAAACCATAATGGATGTGGAAACAAAGAAAGCTCACCTGGAGAGTCAGACAATATTGGGGGAAAAGGTTCCATGGTGTTTTGAAGCATTTCTTATCCCATGAAGAAAAATCTACTTATTAAATGTGCTTTTGATTTCTAAACCTAAATATACCTGAATATGTAAATCAAGCAATCCAAAGCTGAAGTACAGGAGACAGAATTACATATAATATGTGGTAGAAATTAAGTGCTTCAGTATGTCTTCAATATTTTGTTCCCATTTTGCTGAAATAAGTTGTGCCAAGTAATCCTTTGAGTGACAGAAATGATACCTTTCAGTTCACATACTCATTTTAGTTAGTAAAGTCCTGCTAAATACAGCACAATATACGTGCATCCGGTGACGTGAATTCACAGTGCTTAACAGGAGACTTAAAATGTGATGCAGTTAACTTCATCTCAGAGCAAAAGAATAGAGTAAGACAAACTGTGTAGTTGCGTTGAGGATGCCTCTCCTTGGTGGAGGATGATGGAGATGGCTGTGTTCAAAGTATGGTCCCCCTTGAAATAGCGTTTCCTGCAGCTTGCTTGTTCTGTGTGTGCACATGGTTTCTCTGAACAAACACGCTTCTTGCAAAGAGTCAAACATAGTATGGCCAAACTCAGAGGCTTCAGCTGTGTTTCTGAACACAGCATAGCTACGGCGTAGAGCAAAATCTGAACAAAGTGGCACAGTAAGTCCCCAAGAAGACTGACCCAATTTTTTTCTAAGCTTTTATGATGTTCCCTGCCCCTCACCCCCCTCCTCCCCTTTCCCCTGGAAACGTGGACAGTCAAAAGAATCTGGAAATGCTGCTGTTATTAAATATATGGTATGTAGTAGAGTGGCCTTATCTCCCTGGTCTCCCCCATGAGCTGGGCTCTGGGATGGGGATGCATTTTCTGTAAAGCACAATGGTTACCACCCCTCATGACAGAAGAGGAGAGACAGTTTGTGAGGGATGGCTGTGGACAACTGATCTTCACTCAAGAAACAGAGGTGTTTTCTTGTCTTATGTTATTTGCAAAATCAACAGTGTAGTTTGACCATAAGAATGTTCTTTTGTTCTCTTAGCTGAATATTGAGCCTTTCCTAACGGAAGCACAAAGATTTACATTTGTTCAGCTGTTCCCTCTCCAATTCTGAGGAACACAAGAGGGTCAAGATAGCATGGGCCAAGATACGCCATCTTTATATGAATGTGTTTTTAGACCTTGCATTATGGGCATAAATGGGCAGGAAATTCTGTTTAAACCTATGAACACTTTTTTATTTTGTATGTGGCCAAAGAGTGAAACAGGTTGCCCACAGAGGTTGTGAAGTCTCCATCCTTGGAGCTATTCAAAACCCAACCAGACACAGACCTGAGCAACCTGATCTCCTTGGACATGTTTTGAGCAGGGGGCTTTGGCTAGAAGACCTCTATAGGTCCCTTCCAGCCTCAGCCATTCTGTGATCAGAAACTTTCCCAGACCAGGAATGACCAGTCTGCTCTGTGTGCTGTTACCAGTCTGATGCCCTGTAAATAAGGAAAGATGGAGTGAGTCAAACACAGCATACACAGATAACCTGCAAAATTATATGCATTAAGCATCTTTTTCTGCCAGATACTTCTGTGTCTGTCCTTTAACTAACACTATTGAACCCTGTGTCCCACTTCCCAGTATCCCAGTATGTTCCATCCTTTACAAAGGCCTGCTCCAAAATCAGCTGAAGTCCCTATGTTGCTTCCCACTGACTTTGGCAGACAGGGCTTCAGCTCCTGATTTGGCTTTGCTCTCTGCTGGTGGCAAATCTGGACTGTAAAGAGGAGGCATTTCCTGATTAATGACTGAGTCTCATGCTGCTGCCTGGGCTATTCTAGGACACGGTCTGATGTAAACCGCTGTTCTTGGTGTCTCTAAAGAAGAACCTGAAACTCCTCAGTTTTGAGACAGCTGGTGGTACTGCTTGGGATACACACATTAATCACTCTCCAAAATGATTTGTCTGCAGAAGCTACTGCTATGCTGTCGCTCCACGCAGCCCCCCACCGCACGTGCGCACGCAGACACGCACCTCCCTGCCAGTCCGTCGTCTCTGACTGGCAGCTATTTTTGCAAAGCTGCCTTCTGTTTTGTCTCCTGCTTTCCTGCCTTTGCTCACATGTGTCTCTCACTGATGCCATCTCTCCCTTTCATAGGCGGGGAGCTCTTCTCCTACTTAAAGTTGATTTGCTTTTCATCCCACTCCACTGTCTTCACCATCACGAGCAGTGCTCCGAGAGCCCTTTGCCTTTTCATTTCAAAGGACAGACTTCCAGTTTATGCTATTACCAGACTATTTCTTTTAATACATAACCATGTGCCATATGCCTTTCCTTTCCAACAGAGACTTATTTTGCAGCGGCCTTTGTCTTACAGACACCTGCAAACTCTTTATCCGTTTGTCTTGTCAGCTTTCCCTGCTCGGTCTCTGCACTGTCAGGGTCTCTGACTCTGTTTACTTCCTGCAGCTTTTCTCTTCTCCTTGCATAAAGGCGCAGGCAGATATACCTGTGAGGCCACTATTGTCAGCAAAAATGGACTTCCAATGTGGCCAGAAGCATAACTTCCTTGTGGTCTCGTCCAAAAAATAAATTTTAAAAAAGCCCTTTTATCTGTCTGCACCTACAGAAAGGGCAAAAGGCTCCACTACTGTGTCTTCTATAGCTTTATAAATAGACTGTTCCTTTCCTTTCCCCGCTTTCTCATTGCAGCTGAATGAATGCTGTCCGGGGATATTTAGTGCCCCAGCTCCCTCAGTAGACGTGGCATTAAAAAGAAAACAAAAAAGGAAAAGGGTTTGATGTAAAATGACCATTTGCTTCAAAAGAGCATTGATTAAATAATAGATCAAGCTTCACTTTGGTGCGGTGTTTTTAATGAAAGATGTGCCTTTGCCCACATGCTTCTGCTCAGCATTAACTTGAGAGACTGAAATGTATTGAGCATCCTCTCTAATTCAATAATCAGTGGTTAAATCTCCTCTGGCCTCTTCTGATCCTTTTGGTAGCACTCACTGGCCACTAAAAATATGAAGGTGGGATTTAAATTGAGCTGAAGCCTTTAAAGCTTTGATCAGCAGACTAGGTTGGGTTTCTTTGACATAAACTAATAGGCGTTGGTGTTCAGATTCCCAGCTAGAGTGGAATAGGAAAGTGCTCCTGCAATCTCTGCAGCAACTCGGACTCTTTCTGGTGGCACAGCTGAACTTTGTTTAGGGATAGGGCTGATTCAGTCACACTGAAGTTTTAACACCAAGAGACAGTCTTATGCTTTCTGGGGAGTTTGCCAGTGGTTTAAAATAGAGAATTTGTGATTGTGCATCTTTGATCCCTGCCTCATGTCATCACAGGTGATGTAGGGATCACTACTCTTCTCCAGTCCCCTTTGCATTTTAGAAGAGCTGCTCCTTCTCTCAGTCCACATAGCGCTGCTTTAGCTTTTTCTCCCAGTTCCAATCCCATGGAAAATTCCACCTTTCATCCTCCATGTGTGACTTGCTGAAATTCACATGCCGCCATCACATCAGGACATCCTCTTCTGCCTGGCACTGTGGGTTCTGCTGCTTCAGCTCATCTCCCAGCTGAACTGGATCAAAGGCAGTTGACCTCCTCAGGCTCCACACTGACACTGGTGATTCCTCTAAGCTGAAATTGTACTTCCACGGGCTAATTTCATGCTAAACTTCACACAGCCTTTTCTGAAAGTGAAAAATAAGATCATTTGTAACTTGTATGGTGTTGATTTACTACATATTAACCTTGACTTTATCAACATTCAACCCAAAGGCTTTGGGGACATTTGTTTTTACCTCTGCAAGAAGGGAAAGGATAATTTCAGATTTTCTTCTGGTTAATTAAAATCAACGCCTGTTCTTCTCAGAGTAAAAAAAAAAAAAAAACAAAAAAACCCCAAAACAACAAAACCAGCCTTTATATTTTTGCAGTTTTCAGGTGGTAATCTGCATGTGGTGAGACCCATGTTTTTAGAATCTAAGGTCAGGTTTAGTTCTGCTCCCAGTTGCTCTCTATGGAAACTTTGCCATTTACATAAATGGCAATAAAGTCAGGGCATAACTATTAGCATAAACAGTTAGACCACTACTACTTTAGTCCAAATTCAAATTGCTTGCTGATAATTTGAGCAATAAAATGGCTTTGATAAATTCCTTTCCCAACATTATTTTATCATCATAATTATTTGCTGTTCTGCTTTGAATCTGCAAATTATCTCATACAGTTATATTTACATACGCAATAAAAACTGAGTACATGATCTATTGTCTTGCCAACACTAAAACCAATTAAACAGTTTGTGAAAGATTATTCCAGACTTTTTGGCACAGCTGTAATAAATAAATAAATAAATAGATTATAGATTCGTAGAAGGAATAAGTATGGAACACGTTTTAGATGCAACACTTAGCCTATACACTGCTGTAGGAGTTTTGTCTGAAAGCTAATTCTAAAGCCATATTCAGATTAGAAATGGAATTGCAATAGATTTTTCTTTTTGAAACATGTGCTGATAAAATATTCCTCTGTAAAAGGAACATAGTCTTTGAGTTTGAGCATTTGCAGTTTAGCCAATAAACCTGTCTAAAAGACACAGTGGATAAAGGTACATCAATCACACTTTATGATTATGATAGCAACATGGCAAAGAAGTAATGTACCGAATAAGTGTTGAAATTGATGGCTGCACCCTTTATAGGTTATAAAGAATAAAGGCTTGTGAGATGTACCTATTTTCAGTATTGTTGGCAAATTACTCAGATATTTTGGATACAAATATTACAAAATCAGATGTAGAATTATTGGCATGCACTTTTATTTCCAAGAATGTGTAAAAAAAAAAAAAAAAGCTAATTGAGAACGACCATCAATGACATGCAAAATAGAAACTTACACAAAGGCATATTTCAGCAAATGTCTTAGAGCCTGCTTCTGTGGTTTTTATGATCTGCTTAATTAATTTTCTACATTTACCGATAAACCAAACCTCTTGGTTAAAAACACTTTTAATGAAAGCAGTGAAGTATCTGAGAGTCTCATGTGAACATATTTAGGTAAAAGTTAGCAAAAGAAATTTGATTTGCTTTTTGTTTTGTAGTTGACCCATGAACCTCCACATCACCTTCTAGATTTAGTATATATTATTATATTGTATAATTATAGGTATATAGATATATAAATAATTCATGAGCAGCCTTCACTTTGACAGAAGTTGAGAAAGACTGTTGCAGAGATGTAACTGTTAAAAAAAAAAAAAAAAAAAAAAAAAAAAAAAANTCATGGTGGAAGTGATTTGTGAAATGAAAATTGGTCAACAATGTCAAATTACTGATTTCTTCTGAATGAGGCACCCAACTGTAGTACTTACAGTAGTGTACAGTCAGCAACAATGAATCAGGACAATAACTATGGATTTCCTTCCTCCTTCCCTCACATTGCGCTAAAATAGAAACTATCTAAAGTACTGCTAGGATGAGTATATCTTAATATCTCTCCTAGGTTTGTCCATCCTCTCTCTAGTCCCCCAGTCTTTCAGACCAAAAGCTGAAAGAACCACCACCCCAGGCACATACTACACAGAGCATTTAAGCAGCAATGTGAAAGCCAATATCCTTATTTGCAAAGCAATTACAGCTAAGGAAAGTATACCTGAAGGGTACGGGCAAGGCAATATGGGAAGATGTATTATTCCCTGAGGGAACGTTGCATTCCACGCATATTACTTTTACACAGAGTTGATTACTTTCAGTACCGTGCAAGGAGGCTGGCAAAGAGTACTTCAATGGCTGTTATTAGTGCTGATTTACAAGAGATCCAAAGTAATTTTTTAAGTATTGCAGGTTGAAAGAAGACATTAAAGTACAGCAATTTGCACGCAAAGATAAACTTAAAAACACATTGTGTTTCTAGCTGCAGCTCCCCCTTGAATTGATTCACCTGATAAACAACTTAGGTTTTGCTGCCTTCAATAATTCCACGCTGCTTTTGTTCACTTATGTATGTAAGTGCAATGAGTCTGTGTTGATCCCTTACAAACTGATCAGCCATTGCATATATACTAGGTTAGGGTCATACCTAGTCCTTTCTTCTTCAACCCAAGGGGTCTTTACCTTCTTTAATGTTTCTTCAGCACAATAAACAAACATAAGGTCCAGCCAGTTGTGAAGGAGAGGTGTGACTTGGTTGCACCTGGATCGATCTACAGGCCCTTGGTTACCCAGAGTGGGTCACCTTAAGTCTGTTTGAGACAACATCTAGAGTCTTGCAGAAGACTGGTCATGGTTTTACCACCTTCTTTGGTCCATGACATCTTCAGGAACACAGGGATGCAATACCTAGAGCGCTAACTCATTGAGGAAATGCACTACCTATTTCAACAGAGCTTGCAGGGTAACCACAGTTTTTCACTCAAGGCTTACACCACTGCGGGGATCAAGCCTGAGTCAGCTTGGGGAAGGAAAAACTGAGAACGTGAAGCAATAGAAAAGGTATTGCTAATCTAAAGAGCTAGTAGGGCTGATTATTGGTAATTAATTATGTCCTGGAGTCTAGCTGTCCATCTTGTGTTTACCAGAACTCCCTACAATTATTGTTCATCTACCTTTTAGACTGTGGTGAAATGCATGTATTGTGGTCTGAAAGCACTGAGCGCATTGAATAAGTTCAGAGGAGATGATTGGCTCAAATTTCAAGGTAAAGAAATATGGCTTCTGCTCTTTAGAATAAGTCCCAAGGGATCTGAAAATCTTCCCTCTGTTTAAAGAACTTTATCATTCTAGGTCCTCAGTATCCATTCTGCACACATGATATTCAAACCTCCCTGTAAGGATGTCCAACTCCACTAACATATTTGGGCATTCCCTTTTTCTTGGCAAGTTCTACTTTGCATGAACAAATTAAATGCACCTGAAATGTAAAATCTGAGCTGTGGAAATGGACAAAGGGAGCCACTAACAGCTCATCTGGAAAATGCACTCACTCCCAAAAGCCGTTTAAATGCTGCCTGTCAGATGCTGAAAAGGCACCACCATGCTAATTTAGCAGGGATGGGATAGCTGTCACCCAAATGCTAAATCAAAGGGCTTTATAAACTGGAAATGTGGACTCCTTAGTAACATACACAACCTTGTAGGACTTCTGCTTTGAACATAGTTACAGGTTTTCAATGAAGCGTCTTCATTTCTCCACAATAGGGGAACTCCGTTTAGGATTTTAACTGGTGCATGGGAGTGTACTGAAGCAGTGTTGCACAGACACCAAGGAGTCAGGGCAGTAGGGGCATGGGGTTTCAGCATGAAAACTTAGGGTCTTTGTCACATGAATAGCAGAAGCCCTCTGTTAAACCAAAATATCATAGCAGGCTACTGTTACAACTTCCAGCCACCAGCAAACTCATTAAACCAATGCATAGGTGTTCTGGCCTGTGTGTACACACTATGGATTTGTTGTGTATCTCCTGAATTATATTAAAGATTGATTGAGCTGCACTAGCCTCTATTGGAAGTCATCAGGCTCAGTGCACTCTAAAACCAATATAAGTCTGTAAACCTATTTAACCTTACCATTTGGGAATGCATTTCATTGACTATAGCAGCTTGATGTTCATTAAAATTAAAGATAGAAAATAATATTAGGTAATGCAGTGCTTTTCCCTTGGCAAGGTAGGGCTGGCACCTCCTTGATGTTCCAGTTTGACCTTTTCTGTTATTTTGAGATGATGTAGTTTATTTTCACACGTTATTGGGATATTTTCTCTGGTTCTCTGATTGCTCCCCGTAATTCTTGTACATTGTCATCACCCAGTCTGTCTTTCCCCATTCAGATACTTTTGGGAGAATGGAATACCTACATAGAAGATCAATAGGTATAAAACTCTTCTATCTAGGATATAACAATAGTCAGTTTAGGACATCAGACTCACTCTAAGCCGAAGAAAGGAGATGTAGCTGACAAGGTACAAATAAATGTTTATCGCATGGTGTGTATCACTGTGGCTGTTTAAATCTAAAATGACAACAGTAATGCTAATTTTGTGGATATTATATATGGGTTACAGCCGCAGAAGTCTGTTTCCAGTGTCGCACATATTGACTTGTCGGATCAGTAACTACAAGGTTTTTTCAACCTAACACAAGTCTGACCTACCTCAAGTTCTGGAATTGGGCTGATTTCTCTTGAAAAGGAAAAACTGGAAATGAGTAGCAGTTTTAAAAATGTTGAATATGAAAGCTAGTGTTTATAAAGCTGTAGCCTCAGGACTAGAACAGTAACAGATCCAGAAAGACAATATTTAAGTATTAACATATATAGACTCTCTACAGAACATCAGGATTAACATAATGGACCAAAAGCATCCTGGGTGTTAAGCTGTCTGAGGTCACTGTTGTACCAGAGATGCTGCTGATGTACAACAAAAAAGAAAGAGTGCTCTGTTTTTTTTCTTTGTGGAGACTTGTTGCTAAGCAATTGGGAAAACAGTAAGGCGAAAGATATGAAAGCATAATTCACTTTGTAAACAATAAAAATCTTTACAATTTTGGAAGAAGCTGCAGCAATAATACATAACATCAGAAAGGAGAAGCTCTACAGAACATCAATAGAACATTATTCAGGCTTTTTTTAAGAGTGCCAGAAGACTGATGACTCTATGCTGATGTAGAATTGAGTTACCATCGCTGATATCAGTCATTTCCCCACCATAGTATGCAGTACCTAAAACTACAATAAGGTTAGAGAGGTGCGCGCACGCACATGCTCACATTGCAGATTTATTTCACCAATGTAACTTTATCACATCGAAACTGTTGATAAAGTTTTACGATTTGCAGGTGGAGAAATTTTCTTCACATTAATACAACTTTGTACAGTTAGCTCTTTTGCGTATACTTTTGTGTTATGTTTTGGGTTTTGGTTGTGGTTTTTTTTTTCCCCCCCCAGGAGTGTCAATGTACATCTATGTTGCAGTGGCTTTTGCCTATGAATTAGTACAGGAAGCACTGATTTCTCAAGGACAGTAGAAAATTAGCTACTGCTTGTCCCTACAGATGAACAAGTTTGGGAGAAGAACGCAGTCACACCTATTCTTTCCCAGTCATAGCAATAGCAATTTCTTGTTTATCACTTTTCCACATGGTGTTGACTCCCTGGTTAGGCAATTCCAACTGAGCACCTACCTGGAGGTCCTGCAGCATTATTCCCTGTACCAATCCTTGCCTGATTAAATTGATGTTGCTTTTTTTGAAATCGATGAAATGAAGACATTTTACAGTGCCTGAGGAACTGTCCTAATGTAGAAATACCTCCTTTTCTGTCAGCTCTACTAGTTTCAGTGGTGTTTTCATCTAGCTTGGAGGTGAGTTTGAAGACTGCAGTATACTTTTATCGGTTAAATCAACTACCAGTACATTAAGAAAGGGCGGCACAATCTGTTCTCCTGTTATCTTTATAAAAAAGATCTAGTCTTTTCTTTGAAACTTCTATATTTGCAAGTCCACATGCGCTCGGTGCTCCTGGGTACTTTCTGAGACGTTACTTGAGCAAGATCATTCATGTGTTTTACACATGGAGATGTGGGAAGAACACATTTGGATACGTGAAACTGATTGCACAGAAACTTATTTTCTGCTTTTGTTGGTGTTCAGCTGTATCTCACCATGAACTATCCTCCTTCAGCAAATTTAATGGAGAAAACCCTAACTCTCCTCTCTAAGTGTGGACTGTAGCATCCAGAAAGAGCTGTTTTGTTTTAAATCAAAACATTTATCTTGCTTATTTTTTCACAGCTAAGTCCTTTGGCTGATTTAGCAAAAACCTTTTCAGGAAACTGTATTAATCCTTTCCAGCGGCCAAGAGAGTGAAAAGTTTTTGAGTTAACGTTTTATCGCTTTTGCCAGCCTCTCTCATTTGCGCTTAGCTGAGGAAAAATAAACCCCTCATCCCAAAGCCACTCTCTAATCCTCCTGCTACACCTCTGGAGGGCTGCCAGCTGATGCTGGCAAGTGCAGTGTACCACAGCTTATCAGAGCAGCTGTCCCTATTACCGAAGCAAACGCAACCGCAGCAAGCACTCCGACTGCGTGCGTTGCCTTACCTGAGCAAACCCACGCTGCTGATACCTTTCCTTTTTCTCTCTTCCTCCATTGGTGTGCTCCAGCCATCTGATGCATCCTGGGGAGACGAGACGCTGGACTTTGCCGAGCTGTCTGCCTGCGCTCTCCTGGCACTATCAGGAGAGCTTTTGCCTTCGCTGCAGCAGGAAGGAGACCTGCATACGGGATCGTAAATCCTTAGGCAAGCGGCAGCCTTTAATGTTTGCCCTGAGCAATGGGACCTCTGGTACTAAGCCTTTAATTAAAGGTCTGAAATTAAATTCTAACAAGTTGCTATGAAGCCTTATGATCCTTTGAAATCAATCACCCAAATCCTGTTGATTGCAGTGGATCTGGGCTTTGTCCTAAGGTGTTCCTGCTTTATTCACATCCTCAGAAATGCTAAGGATGCTGCAGTGTCTCTCTGTTAGATGAAAAGCCTTTCAAGCTCACAGAGCCAGGCCCAAAATACAGTGGGTTTTGGCCTTCTACAGGCAATATGAATGTTATGGGTTTTTTTAACTTCCACTTCAGGTTTTATATTTTCATTAAACAGCAGCAGTTCGGATTTTATTTTCTGTGCAAGTCTGGTAATATAAAGAGTTTGTTTGGTACATAGGTGAACTCGTCCATGACAAATTACATGGAAACTATGGAAACACTCTGCTTAATGGAGTACAAGGTCAGGCTGTCTCATGCTAAAAAATTAATCATTCTTCTGCTTTTTTGCGCAGGGTTTCTTCAGAGGTGGGGGAAAGAGGTTCAGATTAGTAGGACACGGGAAGACTAAATAATGGAATTGTTTAGAATTAGTTGACTTAATCATTGAGAACAAATTAGCTGACAAATTTCATCTTTTCCTTTTTAATTGGTTCCCTTTATGCGAGAGGAAGTATTCATTTCTGCAAGTGTTGATCAAATGATTTACCCGAACTTGTTTCCATTTCTGGAGCACTCGCGTCACCCACAGATGTGCCCTTGCGTCCCCTGGGACTCGTGTGGGAGCCTTCTGTATTGAACAATTAACAGACCAAACGAGGGGATGTGGTGGCCCTGTGGGCAAACAGGCGCCCCAGGCAGGGCTGGGATCCTCAGGCATCTCTTGCTCTTCTGTGGCTTTGCTGGTGGTGGTTGAAACAGACCATTGCGCTATAGCATGCCAAAATATTTTCAGGACTTTGGACATGGATACTGTCACTTTCCACTCAGCCTGACTGCAGGAGTGTTGTGTACTGGATACTTGGATTCATCCCCATAATGAAATGTTGTATTTGCCTTCGTGACAGCAATTAGCTTCTCTTTTTCACATAGACCTCCCATCCAACACGGGATTATCCAGCAGGTGTCCTGGAATCATTGTGAGTGCTCAGCAGAGCAAAGATAATTTTTCATGGATTTTACCTTCGATTTATTTCAGTTTGGGGGATTTAATAATATTTCCAGTTATTTCCCTCCTTCAGTATTTTCAGATTCTGATAAAAGTAGAACCAGGTACATTCTTCTAATACTGATATTATCTGAATGTTTGTTATTCAATTTAGTGTGTATGAAAATAAAACCATACAATTGAACTCATATCATATGAAAATTGCTACTGTGAAGAAGAAGAGATGTCGCACATCTGCCACCTGTATCATTCTTGCTTGGTCTTTCTCTTGAGCCGAAAGTGATACAGTCAGATCTGTTTAAAAGAGTGAATCCTGAATTTCAAATGGGGAGGAGTTTTATGGGTTTCAGAAACAGGAGAAATTAGTTACCCATATGCAAATTTGTCATCCTTATTATAACTTTATTTAATGAAAATACTTAAGATACTTAATGCAACAGAGTAGGCTGTACTGAGTTTGACCTCAAGAGGATTTCAGCATATATTTGAACGTTATGCTGATTTAAAGTTCACATAGGTAATTTTGAATATTTTGGTGAAACAACGTATTCACAACTTCAGTTTACCATAGAGGTACGTTGTTTGTAATGATTTTTTCTTTAGACAGGCAGAAAGGGGAAGAGGAAGTGAGACTCCACTACCAGTTGTTAGGACTCTGGCTGGACTTGCAGGAGACAGATCTCCAGGTCTGTACCCTGCCTTTGTCAAAGACCTCTGATGTGTGAGGTGCTTGCCTGTGAACCAGACAGACTCAGAGTGTTGAACCTCAACATTTCCCATCCTTCACATCCATTTATCCTGAGGAGGACAAATAGGCAAATCTGTATTTTTTGGATACATTACCATTCAGAATATTTTGCCAAAGACCTGTCTTTATCGGTGTTCTTTATCCATCACAGAAAGGGGGCGGTTGGCAGGGACCTCCAGAGATTACCTAGTCCAACCGCCCTGCTAAAGCAGGTTCATCTAGAGCAGATTGGACAGGAACGCATCTAGGCAGGTTTTGAATATTTCCAGAGAAGGAGACTCCACAAACTCTCTGGGCAGCCTGTGCCAGTGCTCTGTCACCCTCAAAGTAAAGAAGTTTTTCCTCATGTTCTAATGGAACTTCCTGTGTTCCAGCTTGTGCCCGCTGCCCCTTGTCCTGTCGCCAGGCACCACTGAAGAGAGTCTGGCCCCATCCTCTTGACACCCGCCCTTTAGATATATATAAGCATTGGTGAGATCCCCTCTCAACCTTCTCTTCTCCAGGCTAAACAGACCCAGGTCTCTAAGCCTTTCCTCATAACAGAGGTGCTGCATTTCCTTGATCATCTTCGTAACCCTTCACTGGACTCTCTCCAGCAGTTCTTTGTCTTTCTTGAACTGGGGAGCCCAGGACTGGACACAGTACTCCCAATGTGGCCTCACCAGGGCAGAGCAGAGGGGGAGGATGACCTCCTCTGACCTGCTGGCCATGCTCTTTTTAATGCACCCCAGGATACCATTGGCCTTCTTGGCCACAAGAGCACATTGCTGGCTTATGGTCAACTTGTCCACCAGGACTTCCAGGTCCTTCTCCGCGGACATGCTTTCCATCAGGTCAACCCCTAACCAGTACTGGTGCATGGGGTTGTTCCTCCCTAGGTGCAGGAACCTACACTTGCCTTTGTTGAACTTCATTAGGTTCCTCTCTGCCCAACTCTCTAGCCTGTCCAGGTCTCACTGACAGCCTTCTGGTGTGTCAGCCACTCCTTCCACTTTTGTGTCATCAACAAACTTGCTGAGGGTACGCTCTGTCCCCTCATCCAGGTCGTTGATGAATATGTCGAACAAGACTGGATCCAGTATTGACCCCAAGGGAACACAACTTGTTACAGACCTCCAAATGGACTCTGCAACACTGATCACAACCCTCTAAGCTCTGCTATTTAGCCAGTTCTCAATCCATCTCACTGTCCACTCATCTAACCCATGCTTCCTAAGCTTACCTATGAGGATATTATGGGATACAGTATCAAAAGCCTTCCTAAAGTCGAGGTAGACAACATCCATTGCTCTCCCCTCATGTACCCAGCTAGTCATGCCATGATAGAAGGCTATCAGATTGGTCAAGCATGATTTCCCCTCGGTGAATCCATGTTGACTACTCCTGATAACCTTCTTTTCCTCCACATGCTTAGAGATAACATCCAGAATGAGGTGTTCCATCACATTTCCAAGGATCACAGAATAGTTAGGGTTGGAAGGGATCTCTGGAGATCACCTAGTCCGACTCTCCTGCCAGATCAAGGTCACCTACAGCAAGTTGCACAGGACAGCATCCAGGTGGGTTTTTGAATGTGAGAGACTCCACAACCTCTCTGGGCAGCCTGTTCCAGTGCTCTGCCACCCTCAAAGTAAAGAAGTTCCTCCTCATGTTAAGATGGAACTTCCTATGTTCAAGTTTGTGCCCATTCCCTCTTGTTCTATCACCAGGCACCACTGAAAAAAGACTGTTCCCATCCCCCTGACACCCTCCCTTTAAGTATTTGTAAGCGTTAATAAGATCCCCCCTCAATCTTCTTTTCTCTAGACTAAAAAGACCCAAGTCCCTCAGTCTTTCCTCATAGGAGAGATGTTCCAATCCCCTAATCATCTTTGTAGCCCTCTGCTGGACCATCTCCAGCAGATCCCTGTCTTTCTTGAGCTGGATGGAGGTGAAGCTGACTGGTCTGTAATTTCCTGGGTCCTCCTTCTTGCCGTTTTTGAAGACTGGAGAGATATTGGCTTTCCTCCAGTTCTCAGGCACCTCTCCTGTTCTCCATGACCTTTCAAAGATGATGGAGAGTGGCTTTGCAATAACATCTGCCAGCTCCCTCAGCATCCCATCGGAGCCTGTGGATTTGTGGGTGTCAAATTTGCCTAAATAATCTCTAACCCAATTCTTGTCGACCAAGGGAAATTCTTCCTTTCTCCAGACTTTTTCCCTTACCTCCTGAGTCAGTGATTCCTGAGGGCTGGTCTTAGCAGTAAAGACTGAAGCAAAGAAGGCTTGTTTGTATCCCCCATCACCAGGGCACCCACCTCATTCAGCAGTGGGCCCACGTTTTCCTCGTCTTCCTTTTGCTACTGATGTATTTGAAGAAGCCCTTCTTGTTGTCCTTGACATCCCTTGCCAGACTTAATTCCAAGTGGGCCTTAGCCTTCCTCGTTGCATCTCTGCATACCCTGACGACGTTCATATATTCCTCCCAAGTGGCCAGTTGTTTTTTCCACATTCTATAAACACCCTTCTTCCATTTGAGTTTTTCCGGAAGCTCCTTGCTCATCCATGCAGGTCTCCTGTCTCCTTTGCTTGATTTCTTACTCATAGGGATGCAGCGATTTTGAGCCTGGAGGAAATGGTGCTTGAATATTAATCAGTGCTCTTGGACCCCCATAACTTCTAGAGCCCTAACCCATGGGATTGCTCCAAGTAGGTCTTTGAAGAGGCCAAAGTTAGGTCTCCTGAAGTTCAGGATTGTAATCCTACTTATTGCCCTGCTTCTTCCACACAGGATCCTGAACTCCACCATCTTATGGTCACTGCAGCCGAGGCTGCCTCCAACCTTCACATCCCGAACCAGTCCTCCTTTGTTGGTACAACGTCCACCAGCACACCTTTCCTTGTTGGCTCCTTCACCACCCGTGTCAAAAAGTTATCATCCATGAACATGAGTGACACAACTTCTAGAACAGGTCCAGTCTTAGAGGCTTTGTGAAGTGCCTGGACAGTAGATGTGTCCGTAAGTATTCCATGGCTCATGAACACATATTTCTGCCTGGAGGTTTGGCTATAGAAAGAGGGGAGCACAAAAATTGCTAGTTTACAGGCAGCTGTGTTCCCAAGCATGCAAGGGGCAGTGTCTGATGGGACTGGTTTTGATCTGTATGTTATGTTCCTGAATAATTTTGTTGAGCGGCAACTCTGGAGGAATGGAGATTGCGTTGCTCCTGGGCAACGTGGAGTCTGGTCAGGGAGGGACGTTTCCAGGGTGCAGGTGATAAGAGGAGAAAGATAGCATGAGCGTTACAGCAGAGAGTCTGAGAAGAGCGCAGGCACAAGATAGATCTCACAGAGGATGGAGACAAAAAGCTTCCTTGAAACCACAGACTTTTTGTGGCTGAGAAAGTCCTTGAGCTGACCAAAGGAAATCCTGAAGGCTGGAACCAGTTCTGCCAAAATGTAGAGGGAAGGTAGCTGATAAGCCCCTTTTTATTTGTCTTCTACCTTTCTAGCTTTCCTGTTGATTTTTCAATTATTCTTTCTGTAGGAAGTGAAGTATTCCGCTTCAAGTTGGTATAAAACTTGGCATTTTTTAGTTTTTCCTTCTTTTTTCACCAGGTAGGAAAGGCTCTCACAAACCCACCTGAGAGGTTTTGGTTCACCTGGGCTTATCTCATAACAACAGTTGTCATTTTTTGATAGTGCTGAGTGTCCTGCAGCTTCATGATGTTTCATTGTTTTGCCTGACACTAAAATCTCAGTTCCATATTAGAACACTAATATTCAGTTGAATATTATGAACAGTCATAGAAAATGCCGCTTTCCTTATAAATTATTTCTGTGAATTTGATTTCCTCTTCATCCTGCTGTTGTTCCTGCATTGTCTATAGCTCTGCTTTCCTCAAGCTTATGTTATACCCAGTATTCTCTTAGTGCTGCCTGGCTGGAAGTCCTTGATTAGCATTTACCTAGGATGCTGTCAACTAGGAATGTACACCTTTATTTTTCATGAGCATACTCACTACTCTGTAAGGACAGGAAACTTGCAAAGATCTGATTTCTACTAACCTTCCCGTTTAGCGTTATAGGCACAGACACACTTGATGCTTTTCTCTCTGAAGCTGCTTATACTGAATGTATAAGCATATATACATATATACATGAATGATGCATGCAGGGAAGGGATAACTTAAACCTGGGAAGGAATTTTTGGTTGCCATTCAGATTCCTACGATTAGACCCTCTGGCATGTATACCTAGAAGGAGCATGAGTCATCCACTTGAAGTTGCTTTTGTAGCTGAAATTCACTTCCCTGCAGGTTGATTCAATATTGCCATACCCTTATGAGGCAAGGCAAATGTTAGCTTCCGGAGTGTGAGTTCACCCACCTTTTGTTCAATGAAAATAAGCTCATATTGAGCATCATTAATAACTTCCCTATGTGTGGGTTACAAATGGGTCCAAGTTTACCCTACTCTCAAACCAAAAGTATTTCTGAAATGCTGTGCAAACTTAGTCTCCTTCTGCCACCCCCCTTACCTCCAACTCAGCAACCTCCTTCTCCAGGCAGATGGTTCCCACCCCCTCTCAGTTCCCCTTGACACCCTGCCAACACCATGCCCAACCACCCTTGTCATCTGTCTCTTGTCTCTAACCCAGTTCCCTCAGATATGACAGACTACAGTCTTCTCTCTTTCCCTAAAAAGAAACACTGCGCCAGCATGCCAGTACACAGAAAATCTGGTCAAACAAATGTAGTCGGGGATCAGAGAGGGGGTGGAAGGCTTCCCTATGGAAGATTTTTGACTTTTCAGCCAATAAAACTAGAAACTGTCAATTTTTAGGCTATTTATTTCTTCCTGTCCAAAAAAAAAGAAAAAAAGCACGCACCCCCTCACTTCCTCCTCCTGGTCTGGTTAGAAATGCTGTTGAAGCATAACGTGGGAGCTCTAGTTCAACACCTTGTGCATCCATCCTCTCCCAAGGCTTCCTGCCCCCCACCAAAGCACCCCGCTGAGCCTCCTGAATCCTGTCTCTGTGCTTCCCATTGGAAAACCAGTCCAGAGAGAGCATGTGGCGTTTCAACATCATGCCATTCACATGTCAGTGTTTTGGCTGAAATCTGAGAACTTTTCAGAATCCAAGTGCTTTGGTTTTCCATTTTCTCCAGCAAGCTGAAATTTTTCAAGAAAAGCAGAATCCCACTTTTTATAAAAAAAAAAATCCCACCCAAAAAAGCAAACCAAAACCACCAAGAAATCCTTGTTCCCTCCATTTCTGTTGAAAATATTTTGATCAACTTCAGTAACAAGCTGTCTGCTGCAGTGTGTGAGGTAGCCACAGAATGTGACTTTTATTGAGATATCTATCTAAGATTTGCTGGCTCCAAGCTCAACAGTTTTTTTGTCTTTGGTACTACTGAAGCCATCTGATCATAGTACTCTGGTCAGGTTTTCTTTGCATATTAAAGAACGTTGTGTTCTCATCTCCCAGCATTAGGCTTGCACATAAACCTTTGTAAATTGGCCCCAGGAGAGCTTGGGGAATTTATAATCAGGATCATAAAATATCTTCAATAAACTATCTTCATGTAAGATTGCACATTTGAAGTTAGACACAAACCTTTCTAGTTCAGGGAACAAAATGGGACAGCCTCTGCCCTTAAACTCATACTCATAAACTACACTTAAACCAGTGCCTCCTGCTGAAAAGTGATCTGTTCGGCAACACCTCGTCCTTTCTTTCCATTGATCCCTTGTCTGTTTCATATATTTTGCATTCCTCAATCCTACGGTGATGTGGTTTCTCGGTTGTGTTTGGCTTAGTGATACTGGAGAAAGCATGTTTAAGAAACACTTCTGATTTTCCTTCCTTACCTTTTTAATATGTTGATATGGCAGTTCAGTCAATAGGATAGTGCTAGTACTGCACAGGGTTGCTAAAGAAATACTTTTAGAAACTCTTTGAGGTTTCTCTGTGCTTTGTGTTGTATATGTAAGCAGACGCAACCCCAGGTAAAGGACCATAAGAAATCAAGGAAAAGGCTGCTATAATTTGTCACCATGTCATATACATGTATGCTATCACATGAACAGATACTTATCTGTACCTTGAAAGCGTGCCAGTGGATGCAGAGAGGTGCATTCATGCTGCATTCCTCAGTTCCGTGGTGTCTGTGGGCATAGCTGTTCTTTGAGTTTTAATTTTGCCTCACTTTTATCTCACACACGTAGAGTTATCAATGAGAATTGTGAGCTTAACTTTTGGTGGTGAATCTGTGCTAACATTTGAAAACCTCGCTAACTCCATTTATAAGCCTAACAGAGGCCTTAGAAGCGGTCACTGGCAAACTGAGCGAGCTGCTTTCTTTGGAGACATTGAGCTGTTACCAAAGAGTCTATAGGGCCGAAAATCCCTTCATAAAAAAACAGACGTGCACTCTATGACTTTCAAAAGCAGCTTGGTGTCTTGACTGACAGTTGATGCAATGAAAATTAGTGAGACTTTTGCTCTTAAGCAATTTAGGTAAAAAATCCTCTCCTGTATTTCATTTACTGTTAAAGCCAAGACAGGCAAAATGGTGAAAGTGAGTCAGGGACACAGTACTGTTGTTTCCATAAAGCTGAAACAATGATGGCCCAGGCTGATTCCCACTTTCTCTAGAATTACTGAAGCTCTTGAGGAGAGAGTTGCATGAAAGGTGTTGATATTTTTGCATTTGTCTAGTTCACCTAGGAAGATTTTTTAACATGTTACTGACTTCCAGTGATGTTTTACCACTTTTGCATTTGTTTCAGCCTGGACAATAGAAATTTTTTTGATATATTTCTAGCCACAAAAGATTTTTTGTTATCATGTAGCAGCCCAGCAATAGCAGTAGCAATTGAGAAGAAATTTTGATTTACAGGACTTGATAAACCTTTCCAAACACAACTTTTTGTGTTTTGTATTTAAATTGCCAGAAGGGACACAAATCTGCTCTCCTTAGCTTAAACACAAAAAAATGTCACCTCCTTAATATATATGTAAAATGCAGAAGAAAATGAGGAATAATAAATTGGGACCTGTGGTCGGCGTCTATCTTTCCTAAAACTCTTTTCTGAAAAGTTAAGTGCATAATGCTATTAAAAGGAAGGTGACTAAGTAAACACTATCTTGCAGCAGCAGCTTCTTCTGGGATGCAATCTAACCAGCTTTGTTTAGAAAGCTTCAGGCTCCATGATGTAATTTTAATGACATTTAAATTTAGCATTCATATTGCAGAACAAAGAGAGAGTTGCCCCGATGCAGTAAAGCTTCTTATTTCCATGCAGGGTAAGAGGCAATACGGATTCTGCTCATGGCACTGTGGATAGTGTCCAGAGAGACAGTCATGACTGCAAGTGAAAACAACTCCCCGCTTGCCCCCTCACCATTAAATAAATATTTGGCAAATTAATAAGCGCTCATTATTTTAAGCAGTTAGGTTAGCATAAAAAGGGAGAAAAAATAATCATTTTGTACTGGTGGGGGCAGCAACCCTGCTGACTGCCTGAGTGTGATAAACAGCAAGGGTGGAAGAGGGAGCAGACATTCACACTCAACCTCAGAGAGTGCAAGTTTCACTGAAAATGTGCAGATAGAATATTCATTATTTTTCCATTGAGGAACAAGAAGTCCAGTCTGGGAATCAAGAACCAACCCCCAACCTGCTCTGGCAGGGGTGTTGGACTAGATGATCTCCAGAAGTTCCTTCCAACCCTGACCATTCTGTGATTTGGATAGTCCATGTTTCCTTTCAGCCACATCCAAAGACCTGCTCAGCAGCTCTCCAGGGAATTGGTCTACACCAGTGTTACCCATCCCAGGTCACTGGGGACCTTATTTCAAGAGGCAGCTCTGCCCGCTCTGCTCGCCAGCTAGCACGTTCCCATTGCCTGAGTGCTGTCCCCCTCACCAGATTTAAGTGGCCTGCACAGCACTGAGTACCTGCTGGTGCATGGGTTCTGCCTCTCTTCAGAGAAGAGATGCAGGTTTGTGGTGAAGCACTGAAATGCTCTGAAAATACGATTTTGTAAACTGATTGAAGCCTACATTACTGCCAAAATTTGGGGTCTTGCCTTCCATAGTCTTTATCCTGTCTCATTGGTTTCTCAGCCCAGTTCACCATTGCCTGCCCAGAGGGCTGGGCAGCCACCCTGGGGGGAGGTAGAAGGGGGACAAGGTGTCCTTAGGGCAGGAACAGGCAGCTGGGCGTGTGGGGACAGGTACTCCAGTGAGGTGGCTGTGGAGACACAGGTGAGGTCCAGGGGCAGGTGTGACCCTTGGGTATCACAGACCAGGTGCTGTTGGTTAGGAATTGAGGAGAGGTGGTATTAGCAAGGTCATTGCTGGAATAACACGTTCAGTTCTGGTGGCCATCCTGAAAGCTGAGATTGGAAAACTTGGAAAAGAACTACAGAAATTGCTCCAGACCTGACATTGTGCCCTGGAGAGACTGAGCATGAAGATGACTTTAGCTTGCCAGCTCTGTAGACAGGTGGCCTCTGAGATGGGGGCAATGGTGTTGAAATTAGCAAAGATAGAATGTGATCAAAGAAGTGGAACAGGAAATTCAGACAAAGTTGAGCTGGAAACACAGTGTGATTTTGACAATAAGGATAATTCTCTACTGAAACAGCTTAAGAGAGGATATATGGGATCATCACTGCCCTAGACCTGACTGAACAGCGTTCTAAAACATGGCAAGAGCTTCAGAGAAACTGTATGTTTGATGCTGGTTTTGGGGTGGTGGATCTTTGGTCCACAAGATGTAAGACGGTATGAGGTTCTAAACAACTCTGTATGCTTTTTTAGTGGGAAGACTTTGTTGGCCACTATATTTTTTCTTTACTTACTTAGGGTATTTCTCTGTGTCTTGGATGAATAAAATGCTAATCTTAACGTTATGTTGTTTTTCACTGAAAATTGCAACATTTGAGAGGGATGTTTTTTTTTCCCCTTAGAAACTTATTCCTTTTCTCTGTTTTTATGGCCTGGAGGTTTTCTCTCTCTTTTTTATTTATCATCTCATATTGCTATGGTTTGAAGATATACAGCAATGACGCAGGCTGCTGTTGAGTTTTGGTTCTTTGACTGGTTTCTATTTTTAGAGTGTTCTTAGTTGCACTGAAAACAAGCAGCAGCAACTGTATTGGCCCCAAAATACAGCACAGTTTTTGTCACAAAGTACAATGTGAATAACATAGCTTGCCCTATATTTATGGACTATGCAGAACACGATCCTTTTGCGGAACATACTCTACCTATGTAAGTAATAGGTCTTGCTGTGGCTGCCCAGATCCCCCCTGGACAAATGAAACCAGAATTAATAACCTTGGCTCAGCATCCTCACTGAGACACAACACTGTGACCAGCTGCATTAGCTCACCCTACAGAAAGTGGTGAACTACAGCTCTTCTGCTGTCTAACTGGCCATGAAATACTTTGCAGGCACTGGAGCGCATATGCACTGCTTTGCAGGTGAATGCCCTGACCAGCCCAGAGGACCAGCCTGCCTGTCTCTTCTGCCCAAAGTTTGATTAAAAAGTGGGACATCTCCTCCAAGAGGGGAAGAGTCTGGCACCTTGATCCTCAAAACGATTAGGGAAAACAGGAGAGCCAGGATTAACTCTTCAGTCTGAGCTGGCAGAGCAGTGCCTGTCCCTCAGCTCGCCAGAGTCCAGCTGAGCACCCTTCATGCAATTAATCATAGTCTCTTTTCTTTACTGAAGCAAAAAACATTGAACCCTAATTATCCTCTAAGGTGTGACAAGAACACCTGGGAGTTCCCAAAATTTCCATGGGTCAGAATAAATAAAATTTTAAGAATGCCTTCTCAGTACCTGGTATAGGATTTTATTAGTGTTTGTACTTTAGAGGAATCAGGAATTCCCAGTTCTACGCTTTCATGCAGCCACCTTCTGCCTAGCTCAAACCCCCCATAGAGAAACCTCCACTTGGGAGAAATAAAATGAAGTAATTTTGCTGTATAAGAAGCTTTACCTGTGAAAGACTTATTGAAATTGATTTTCCTGATATGCGATTTCCTTTTTTTAACCTGAATTTCCTCTGAGGTTTTGTGTCTATATTTTTGCCTGCTTTACCTGAAGTGGGAAGGTTTTAGCTGAGCTGCTTTTGAAGAAGGAACACCAGTATTAAGAAAGAAAGATTCTGAGATTGTCATTTCTACCATTTAAAAATATTTCTAAAGTTTGGATCAAAAAAAAAAAAAGGAGCTAATAATGGTGAACAGGGCTAAGTGAAAGGAAATGCAGACTGAACTGGGGCGTGCTTTTTGAAAAGATGCCTTTTCCCAGACAGCGTGAAAACATTATCCATGCCAGGCATTTAATGCTAAGGCACAGCTCTCTTAGCTATATAAAACTGCCCTGGGTGGGGGAAGACTCTTGTACAGGCTATGTCACTTCTCACAGTTTAATTTCACTCCTCTTCCCAGTCATATTCCCAGGTCTTGCCCTGCCCCTGTGAATGGTTTGAGCAGTGTGTCACTGAGCAGACCTTGTCCATGTTGCGAAGTGCAGGTTCAGGCACCTTCCTGGGGTCGAGCTGGTGGCCCAGGACCCCCTTGCAGGCATCAGTCGGGCACCGTGAGATTTATCTGAGGGAAAAGCCTCAGCGTGCACTCAGACTCCTTCATACCACATGGAGAGATCAGACACAGTCCAGGCAGTGAACTCAAGTGTCTGACAGCGCTGTCCCCAGCAGGTATCTTCATAAATGCCTGTTTTAAGTCAAACTCACTTAAATCTGCCAAGAGCCAACTACGTCCTCAGCATCTGCATGGAGTGTGGCTCCTGATATGTTTTATTTCACTTGACATCCTGGTTTTATCACCCTTTCTCCATCACAGGCCAAGCCCATGGGTTGAGAAGTAGAAGAGAGAACCTTACTGTCTTATTTTCTATCTTGAATCAGATCTCACGGACATTTGCTCTGTGACTATTCTTGAGTAATTCTGTCTAGCATCTTATTTTTAAGTATCTTAGACAAAGTCAAGCTTCATGCAATATCATCTGTTTAAAGCAACACCTAAACTAAACTGTAACTGTACATTCGGTGCCCCTGCTTGTTGCTGAGGAGGAATGAGTTTGATCCAGGAATGGAAAGATTTCTGCAGCTTCTGTATCCGCTGCTCTAAACTTTCAGCTTAGGATGTTTTCTAGACTTTCAAAAGGCATGAGACCTCTTTACTTCATCTATCTGTGTTTGCCCTCATTAATTGCTTCTTTTGCTTGCCCATCTTGAAATCAGAATGTCGTGTGGCAGTAGATTTTGCCCTAACTAGTAGCACATTAGAAAGTGCTTGAAAATAGTTTGGTAGTGATTTTGCAGCCCATAGTAACTGGAATTTCATTAAAGTACCCTTCTCTATATCATCCTTACATCAGAGGCCCTTACAACTCTTTCATATATCTAGTATTTTCCCTCCTCACATCAGTCAGCCTTAGGCCTAATTGCTCTCCCCGCCACAACCTTTTTTCTTTTGTGTGCATCGCCAGTGGCTGAGCATGATCCTAATGTCATTTCAAGGGCATGTTCCACTCTTTCCTGCCTGGTGCCACTTTCCATAATGAAATACGCTGTGAAGGTCCAGGGGAGACAACTGTTACCTGTGTGTGATGAGACAGGCAATACATGGGGTTAGGTACAGTAGTCCCTTGGTAATCATTGAATAATTTGGGGAACTAATTGAAGGGGAATAACTGAAGGGACCTCTGGGGGTCTTCTAGTCCAAGACAGGCACAGCATTCCAGATGCAGTCTCACAGGTGATGAACAGAAGGGATGGATGACTTCTCTTAACTTGTTGACTGTACTTGGTCTTTTTTGCTGCAAGGGCACACTGCTGATAAACTATAACCAAATGTGATAAGAGGTTTACAAATGGCCCAAGAAGGTGAGGCACACCGATGCAAGTGGTAATGAACTGAGCAGTAAGTGTGTGCATTGCTCACGCCCCTACTGCCCCTGTTGGTATGACCATCTCTGCGCCCTGTGGTCTCCAGAGAGACAAGTACATCTTCTTAGGAACTTCAGCAATTTACTAAAATGTTACAGACAAGCTCCAAAGCAGATGTTATAGGCACAGCTGAGAGTGGGGAGCACGGGTGAGATCCAGCCTGCCCCAAAGCTTGAACTCGTGTACTGATGATGTGCCAGGCTGTGAATCAGTGCACAGCACAAGTGTTCTTCCCAAGGGAGGGAAGAGGTGCCTTCTTAGCTTGTCCTAATATCAAACATACCTCCCTTCTCCCTTTTCTTAATGTGTGATGCAAGTCTCCCTTTCTTTTTTGGTTTCATCTCGTGCTATGCTGTAGCTGCAGTTCACCATCCCATCCAGCGCAGTCTGCCTGTATCACCCTTTACTTTGTCTTAGACGTGGAGTACAGAGCCCGCCCTCTTGCGTTTGTCGCATTAGCTTCAGAGACATTAAGGTTTGAAGCAGATGCCCTCGAGGGAGGTTGCAATGGAAAGAAACACCAACACGTCTTCCTTCTCCAGGGCTTTTGCTATTGCACAGAGGCACAAATGGGAGAGAGAGCCAGGACAGAGTGTGAAACCAGCACTGTTGAGGAAGTTTATTTAATGCTTCTCTGCCTGTGGGCTGGAGCTGTGGATCCAGCAGAACACCAGAGAGCAGGGTAAAGGGTCAAATCCTGTGTGTCCTCCCCAGAGGCTGCATCCCTTGAGAGTCCTCACATGCTCAGGGAGATGAGGTTTGTACTTCCCTACACCAGAAGGCAGCGGACCAGAAAGCCATAATTTAAATCCAGAAGAGGCTGTTTATAATACTCCATTCTCAGCTTCTGCCTAACAAACACGAGCCAAAGAATTCCTCCCAGTCATTCCTGCCTTGAGCATTGCATCCCAGCCTTTGTTTGAGCTAGCACAGATCACTCAGAAATAGGGATTTAGTCATGTTTTAGCAACACTACGAGGTGCAGAATTTGCTGCTTCCCTTGGTAATCTTTTTAATCTAATCAAGCCCCTGAGTGGGAGAATAGGCCTCAGACTATTCCTAAATAAACTGGGACTTTAAACTCTTTTATGAAATATGTTTTTAAAATAGATTTTCTAACTATTAGGAGTTTAATCTTACAATCCTTCATCTGGAAAAAAGTGACTTGACGTCAGAAGTAGACCTGGCAGGCGCTGTAAGTCCATTCCACTTCACCTTTTCCTCTGCATGGCTGAGAAATGCTATAACTTACTGCTCTGCTATCTAAAGGTTATTCTTATAGCCATTAGCTTTTCCAGTAATGCAAATATGGAGCTGGTGTTGATGCTGTTAATTAATCATATTTATTATTTTAATCTCCTTTGGTAACATGCAGTCCAGCTGCTTATGCAGATGCCAGTCAGGCAATAAAACCCCCCAGCCCCAAAAGACAAAATCATGATGGATGGGTTTGTCTTGCAGCACTCATTGCCTATGCATTTGTTGATAAATCCAACGCTTTTCCTGCATCATTGACCAACAGCATGAGGCTCCTGTTCTTTTTTGTCAGTAGCTTGTAAAATGCCATTTTGACGTTCTTTTCTTCCTAAATGCTGCCAGAAATCTGGGTGAGGCTTTGGCTGTGCAGGCAAATGAGCTGATTGCCCTGAAATTTGGCGATAGTTAACAGAAGTGAGTTGAAGTGTTAATACTGACTTCCCAGGTCTGTCTTGCCAGCCATGGAGTATCCTTCAGGGCCATGCCAGGTATGAATGTGCTCAGCCCAGGCCACACCAACCAGCTCCCATTTCAAATCCAAGAATTTCACTTCTTGGCTTCCCTGACAGCAAGGTTGGGACAGCTTTTGGGATCTCCAAATGAGTAACTGTGGTTAGCAGGTGGCCGTGGTTACCAAGGTAACCTTGGTAAACTCTGAACCTTGGAGATAACGTGCTGAAATTCCCCCTACCTTCAAGGGAAGCAGTGTGGGTTTGAGAGACAGTAATTCATCAGCGTCCCAAGAAGCGGTAAGAAAAAACAGCTGGGTGAAGGAGTTCCCTGAGAAGCTGTTGAGCTGAGGGAGCCTGTTAGAAAGATTTTGTCAGCCCTGTGCAGATCAGAGATCCTTTAACATCCCAGGCGTACTCACTGCAAATGTGGTGATGCTGTTTTGCATCTGCAGTTCAGCCATGTGGTGCATCAGGGCTGGACTTGTGGGACCCCTGAGATTTATCTGTGCATCCACAGTAGCCATTTGGAGGACAGGTGTCCAGCAAACAGTGGTTGCCTCCAAAATCTGGGAGAAATTATTTTCTAGATTCTTTTCTCAAAATATACCGTATTGTGTACATAATAGAGATGTCCTGTATTCCTCAGGGTATCCAGCAATAAAATCAATCTCAGATCTCTTTCTGTCTGAGGGCTGAAGGTCTGAGCTCCATGGGACTGTGGCACAAAGCAGGTGCAAAAACTCAGTAGTGCTTGAACTACATAAGCAAACAGATGACAAGGGGTAAAAGGAAATTTCTGCATGAATGTGTCACTCGGGGCCAGAGAAACAAGTGTGATTGTTCTTTTGGAGAAATTATGAAGTCCTCTGTAGTGGAGACATTGCTGTATTTCATTCCCATGGCTGGAGCTTCATTATAAACCCTGCTTTGCAGTGATTCAAGCTGTTTGCTGTGAATGAGGGCAGAGCTGTGTATCCCTGGCAGCAGAGGACCGGCTGCAGCACAGGCAGGATTGCACCGGGGAATATGATGTTGGTACCTGCAAGTATCTTTCCACTTGAGTTACCTTTCTTGTTATAAACTTCTGACCTCACTTCTGGGAATTGCTTACGCCAAATTAAGATGTGCCCCACAAGACTGCTAATGCAATCACAGCTGAAAAGCTTCTCGGGATAAGACTGGGATCTGAGATTATACCAGAAATTGCGGTATCTACTTACCAGTTTAAACTGTGATGGTGATGGCGATTGCACCCCATGTCCTGTTATTTTTTTGTCTATTCTTTTTAGAAAGTGAAATATTTAGCCACTTTTCCAGCACAGCCAGGCATCACATCTGGTTACAGAGTACACCCCTGACAAACTCTGTGTGGAAACACATTTCTTCTATCAGTCCTGATGAGAGCACACACTCCATTTCACAGTTAAGAGTCTCTAGTGACAGAGATAGCAGGGCAAAAGGGTTTTTATTATGATAATCCAGAACTGGATTATAGTACCTGAAGTATTTACAAGCCATGCCATGGGAGTTTCCCAGAGCCTCTGTCTCTCCAGGTTTTTTTACAGTATAATAACTGCCCTGAAATTGCTCTGTAAAAACAAATTGAATTTACTTTAGGGGGAAGCAGTTCGATCAAATAAGTGCTACCAAATCTCCCCTTCATAGTGCCTGCTGAGCTGGGACAACACATACCCTGCACATCTGCATGTGAGAGAGAAGAGCTGCCATTCCAGCTGAGAAACCACTTTTGCTGGATTTCTAAGCTGTTTTGCAGTAGTGACATACTGTCTAAGTCTTAGAGCAACCTCTGAACTTTGCACTGAGTCTGGTTCAAAACAAACCTTCCAAAACCTTTTATGCCAACTCATTTGTTAGCCCAGAAGCAATATTCCACTCACAGTATCAGATGCACTCGCTTCTTCACCCAGATGAAAGTCTCGTCCTCTCCAGTATGCAAAAATGGTCCAGCAAAAGGCTGTTACTATCAGGAGATATCATATATATCCTGACAACATACATATCTTGCTATCACTTTTCATTGAGTTTAAGCCATTGTAATTACCTGGTTTGGTCTCCTGCACAGAGAAGCTTATTTTTCTTGGAGCCAGATACTTTGTGATTGAAATGGAGTATACATTTTAATAAAACATCTTATCTTCACTTACAAAGGTCAGATAATGGTATACTGTATTAACCCCTCCTTCACATTATGCTCCAAAGTTTCGTTACTTTTACCATTCAAAATGTTTAATTCTGTACTGAGACTTAAGCCTCCAAGGACTGGAAATTGTTCTGTTTTCCGGTTTAAAGTGTTTTTTTGCATGGGGTCTGTTTCCATTGTTCCTGTCTCTTGCCTTCATTTAAATCACCTCCTAAGTTTCTCTCTGATAAAGAAAATAGCATAAATGGAAATCACGAGTTCTGTTCCACAAAAGATAATGGATTGTGATGTTTACATTAATTGGGTCAGAGCATGTCTACAATTAAACTGTATTGCAAAATGCTGGTAACCTGTTGGAGCAACATCAAACAGGAATGGTTTGATATGACCCAAACACTTCAGTATGTGTGGTTTTGAGAGAAATTTCATTTAAAGAGACAATTTGGTGTTGAAAACTTCTCTTATCAAAAGGCAGTTTCAGATGTGAGATCATGCTGTTGGAAAATTACTGGTTAGCCTGAGCTCCTTCTCTTTTCTTTTAAGATATGTCTTTAAGATAATTCAGTTTCCCAACATCCTTTTAGAAGTGTGGATGTTCCCTCGGTGGGTTTATTATTCCATATGCAGAGGAGACATAAACAGTGTATGATACCCCTTTATGAATATATCCAAGGACCTTTTAGGAGTTTTTGTCTTTATATTTTGTTCCTCTTATTTAATTTTCTTGCACCAGCTTCCTTTTCAATATTTTTCAATATTTTCTTGGTCAATTACCAAATAAGTTGCTAAGAAAGACATTTGCTGTCTACTCTTGTCATTAGATAGACTTGATTAGCCCTGCCATGCTACCTTGCTTTGAATCTTTCTGGCACTTATTCTGCCAAATGTGACATTAATCCATTTCTAATAGATGCAGTTTAGTGGTCTTGTTGGCGATTTTATTAGCCAATAAACCACTTCACAGCTCCTTGTTGCCTTCAACTTCATAACATGATCCTCTTATGGGAACCAAATTACTACTTCATAAACAATTCTCATTTCTCTTACAAATTGTAGACATCTGTGTTTTCTTTATCTTTGCATATTTTTACAAGCACTTCTCACCCTTATCGTTTGCTATGCAGCTGATTGCTGGCTGTGGTATAAATCCACAGAGGTCAGTCTGTTCACTCACCACGGAGCTGCTGAGAACTTGGTCCCAGGTAACTTCTCCTCCAAATTTTGTACACTTTCTTTTCTATTAGTCTGGCTTTAATGATGACGCCTTTCTAAAAATGTTCAGGAATGCATTTTTTTTTTTTTTATTGCTAACTCCACTGATAAGCCTCTCCTGCGGTGAGGGAAGAGCCTAGTAGGAATGGGCAGTCTTACCCTTTACATGAGGAAAGACGGAGACTGTGCATAGCAGGGAGTATTGAAATGTTCTTCACCTACCAGTCATATGGTAGACTTTGGGAAGCTGAGACACATACCACATTGCTGTGGTCTCCCTGTCAAGTGTCCCTCTGCTTTTGTGCTGGTTTTGCTGCACTGTGAGGCTCCACAACCACATTTCCCCATTACACAGGTTTTCCTGTGGCATCTTTGGTGGGAAAACTTTAAAATTTCTTTTGAATGTTGTGTTTTCTTATTATATTTATAACTTGGGACCAGGGCCTAAGGGCTAGGACTATGCTGCCTCGATTGGGCTGTGATCTTTGTTCCCTGCTGTTTTCCATCCCAGATAGTACTGATGTGTACCTTGTGGGAAAACTCTGTTCTTTAGGAGATCGGACCCTTTCCATCTGCTATTGCAGATGGTAACTGTGAAGTGTCTAATCAAAGCAGAAAGGACTCAGAACACTCAAGATAAAGCCATGTCCATGAGAAGAGATTCAGTACAAGTGTGATTCCAGCTTCAGAATGTATTTCTCTCTTTAGTTTTTTTCCTCAGATGAATTTATCCAAAATGTATCAAATGGCTACTTCAGCATGATTGTTGGTTTCTTTTATATGTCTGCTGTTTTGCTGACATATAAACTTGATATGCCAACTCTTCCCTATTCTTGGGAAGTGAGTGCCCTAAATGTGGGTCTGCAGAATTGCTACTTTCCCCACTACTTTTTATTTACATTACAGTAGGGAACAGCTCTAATAGGACCAATGTAGAGCAGAAACAGACTGTCACAATTAGCCAAGTGCTTGGTTGTAAGGTCATTTGCCTAGATTGCAGGAGATTTGGGTTCGCAATCTTTACTGATACCTTATACACCTGTAACTGACACACAAGCCCCATCCAACCTGGCCTTGAACACTTCAAGGGATGCGGCATACACAACTTCTCTAGGCAACCTGTTCCAGTGTCTCACCACTCACACAGTAAAGAATTTCTTCCTAATATCTAATCTAAATCTACCCTCTTTCAGTTTAAAACTGTTACACCTCGTCCTATCACTACTTTCCCTGATAAAGAGTCCCTCTCCATCTTTCCTGTAGGCCCCCTTTAGGTATTGGAAGGCATCTATAAAGTCTCCCCAGAGCCTTCTCTTCTCCAGCCTGAACAACCCCAACTCTCTCAGCCTGTCTTCAAAGGAGAGATGCTCCAGCCCTTGGATCATCTTTGTGGCCCTCCTCTGGATTCACTCCAACAGGCCCGTCTCCTTCTTATGCTGGGGGCTCCAGAGCTGGATGCAGTACTGCAGATGGGGTCTCACAAGAGTGGAGTAGAGGGGTAGAATCCCCTTCCTCAAACTGCTGGCCACAATTCTTTTGTCCTGTCTATGCTCCCCCTCAGCTTCTATGGGAAGCTGAAAAAAGTCCTTGAATAATACAAGCATCACCTGGCAACAATTAAAACAATATGCATTATTGACATTTCTTTCATATCAAATTTGAAACGCAGCAGCCACCAGAAAGAAAATTAACTCTATCCCAGCTGAAACCAGGACATCTTGTTAACAGCCCCTTTCCTATTCAAGTTGGGTGAAACTTTGTTTCCCATTTGAATCATTAATTCTGCACTGATGTTAAAAAACTTTGCCTGACCAAGGTTATCATCAAAATCAGTACATTTCCCTGAAAGGGTTTGGTTTCAATCAGTCAGCTGTTTTTGATGAACAACAAAAGTTATTATCTCCCTCCCCAAAAATATTTCAGACAAGTCTCCTAATTACATGTCTACCAAAAGATCATAAATTTGGTTAAATACCCAATGGTAGCAGATGAGGTCCAAATCTTTGAAAGATCCTCTTCATCCAAGTATCAGGATGCATAGCCCAGGATATTGCATAAGTATGTAGGCTATCGATGGCAAAGAGAGCACAGGATTGTGCTTAAAATAGACAGAAAAATATAGAAAATGGTATGTCAGCAAAATCATCTCCACGCATGTTTCAGAATTTTCCATGAGGCATCAGGGATCTTTGACCTAAGCTCAAAAAAAATTATTCTGCCTTTCGTTATGTATCTTAGTCACAGAGTGACACTTTAGATTCACTTCAGCAGAGTCTGTGCCATCAGAATCCAGCATGAATTCTCCTGTGACAGCATTAGATCAATCATGTTTTAAAGAATGCAAGTAATTGCATCTACTCCATCTTCCAAGATAGTCCAAAACTGACACTTTGGGTTCACTGCAACCTGAGTTGCTAACACAGGTTGGAAGGTGACAAAAAAGTATCATAAAGCTGTATTTTTAATATTCTTATCTAAACCGGGTTGGTTTCAAATTAAACAAAATAGAATATGAACAAAATTTCAGAAATTAGTTTCTGAAAAATGCAATAAAACTCAGGGACTTCACTGAAACCAAAGCACTGTTAGCTCTTATTGAACGTACACTGAGGTTATAATTTTAATGGGTAGGTCAGGGTATTTGAAGTCCAGATGTCTGCAATAACCTCTGTGAACCAGGTCTTTAAAGGGAACCTTTACTCCAGTGACAGACAAAAATAGAGAGTAGAAAATGCCACCTGGGTGTAACTTCTTATGAAGGGCTGGTATGCATGGTCTTTGAGAAAAATGGGTTACAAGCCGAGTGAAAGAGCTTTTCCTCATGGTGTAGATGTTCATAAAGGCCATCATCTTTGTGCATCTTTGCTAAACTTGCCATTCCTTTTCATAGTCTGGTATGCAGGTGCTGGAAATTCAAGCCAAGCCAAAACTAGAAACAGACTGTGTTTTTCATGGTGATGGCAAGTAATCACTGGAGCAAATGTGGAGCGTTCTTGTCAGCTGTCTGTTGCTGGCATCTCTTAAAATAAGATTAGATATTTTTCAAAATGGAGCTGTACTTAAATGGGGAGATATTCCAGGAAGTTCTTGGTTCTACATTACACAGAAAGTCAGACTAGATAATAGCAGTATTTCCTCCTGACCTTGTAGTCTTAAGATAGATATATATAGAGATATATATATACACACACACCCCACATGGTAAGGCCGTACCAAAAGAGAGGAAAGGCTGTGGGGTAGTGGGAATTAAGACATTTTTGCTGCTGTGAATTTGCATTCAGAGAGCATTCCCTCTAGATTTACTGCTGCTATCCTGCCAACAGAAATGCCCTACACATTTCTTCCCATGTCCCTCGATGGGCCCTGCTGAGTGAGAAGGTCCTCTAAGGGCATCCTGTGGCTGCACCTCCTGAAGGCTTAGCTGAGTGCTCTTGTAGGTGAAGGGGGATAAAAAGCGCTAGATCAGCTATTGCCTTCCACTCCCTTGCCTCATGTGCAGATGAAGCTTATCCCTGGCATTTTGTTCAGGTGGCAGGAGGGTGAGCATTGAAAGCAGTAAGGATTACATCTTCATACTTCTTCGGGGTCTCTAGCAGGTAGCAGGTGAGGATGGACCATCACAAGTCCTACTAGATAGCAATGGGGAAACAAAGGCCAAGGAAATGGTACCGGCACTAAACTTTCTCCTTCCCACTTCAAAATGTTCTCATTAGTCCTTCCCAGGCTCCGTCCATAGGTAAAGATGGGTATTTGGTAGTCGCTGCTTGTGACTAGGCCATGAGTGTAACATCTGTGATGAGGCTAGAGGTAATGAGGACATACCAGCATAGTTTTGTCTCTTCTCTGTGCCTTAAACCCTTCACTTCTCTACAAAGAAATGAGAAACAAAAGGTTATATTGATAAACTTAATCACCTGAGTCTGTTTTTCATGTGCCCTTGATCCTGTAGAATCAAAGCCCCTCACCCTTGCCAGGCATTAAAATGCCAGATTTGAGGGTCATTAAAAGCAGCAGCAAGCTTAATCAGGAGCCCTTACAGAGCAGCACAAAGCTGCTCCTCCCTTTCTGTACATGATTTATTTTTCAATAAGGGTGACCAAGATGGCAGCCCGTGCGAGGCACTGTGCTGTGTGAGCTGCTCTGCAGCAGGACGTGAGATTTGCAAACTCTCTCTGTGGTGTTAATATCTATGTGGAAAAAGGAGTAAACAGCACCGCCTTATTGCTTTACATGCTTTCCCCAGTCTTATGGGCCCGTCTCATTCTGCATAAAGAAAGAAGTGGCAGGACTCATTACGCCGATATGAATTTTTAAATGGTGTATCTTTATTACCTTCTGGTTTCCCACACAGACTCCAATATTGGGTAACCCATGGTACAGAAGCTCAGTTCCTGGATCCTTTGTGAGCTGTCTAACCTTCATCAGAAGATGTTAGCTTTCTGTCATGGTAGGCCTGGCTTATTAGCTTCATCCTCAAATAGCAAGGAGGATGGATGTGGGATTAGATGAACCTTCAGCTGAGTTTTTATGAGTGCAAAATGCAATAGAGGCAGCTGAAAGCTAAGCCATTGTCCCAGTTTGTTGTAGCTCCAGGAATCCCCTTGGGTGGGATTCCTCACTCGAGTTAGGCACACGGTGTCTCCTTGACAGGTGGCATGGACCTCACAGGATCATTATCTTCAGAGCAGTTTGGAAGCCAGGCCACCCGCACCAGCTATCCACACATTTTATATAGGCAGAATATGGCTTCATGTATTCCCACCCTGAAAATAACAAGCAACGAACCTACCCTGCATGGTCTGCTACTGTCCCTTCATCCTTTCACATGAGATTCACTGCCCCATCTTCATCACCACAGCCACAGTTGCTTGGGAGCTGGGTGGCCCTTGCTGCCTCCTCTCTCCAATTCTGCCAGCTCCATCTGAAGCTCAAGTCACCAAACCCAGCAGCAGCTTTTGTCTTGGGCTGCAGCCAGCAGAGCCTCAATGGTGAGGAACCAGTGGTTTGCAGCACACAGCCCTGATACAGTTGTGCACTCAACTTGACTATTTCTTTGGTAGCAGAAATGTTATAATTAGACTGAGCACCTCAGGGCATGGACCTGTCACAGGTCAGGCTGGAATCTAACTAGCATGTACCAGAGGACTGCACCTCCTCCGTCTTCCCACCTTTTCCCTTTGGGATACATGGCTATTATGCTCATCTTGATAGAAAGGCGTGGTTTTAAAGTGAGAGGACAGCTACAGGGAAGGCACGCAACGATGTCTGAACAATACTCGAGTGAGACAGGCATCTACTGTCCTAAAGCATTTTCAAATGTTAAAAAAAATATAATTGGGGGCATAAGTTGAAAGAGTGCAGAGGGAACTTTTAAAGCAGAGGGCTGGTGCTTACATGAAGTTTTGCCCTTTCATCTCTCTGATCTGGGCAGCCTCCAGGAGCAGTCATATTCAAATGGCTGAAGGATTAAGAAAAGAAGTTCCATGTGGTGGACAAAATAAGTATCACATTTGCCCTTTCCTTTCAAGTCTTCCTTTTTCATTCGGAGTCTTTGCCACACAAACAAATCCTCACACTGCAAGCTACCATTTTTGTCTGCATTTCAGACATAAACCTGCCTCTTTCACATTCTGTTTTGTGAGCCAGGGAGACTGTTCTGAAACCCTGGGGAAATGCAATTGTGCATCTAATTTCCTAGTGGTGAAGGCAAAGGTTTTCAAACAGATCTGATGACTATGGGCAACCACTTTGTGAGAAACAGAAAGGGAACCTGCAGCTCAGAAAATGCTGAGCCTTTCGAAAGCTGTCTGCTTAGACAGAATTTGATGGAGGGAGAAAAAAGTTTGCTTGTTTTTTCCTTTTTTAAGCTTGCAGATGGAGCTCAGCTCTTATGAGAGCAAGGGATGAGTAGCATGGATATGAGCCAGACACAGGACTGGTAGGCTGTGTTGCGACTGCCCCAGATAGATGTGTTGATCCCTTGGCGTGAAGCATCCTCTGCTGTTCCCATCCCAAACAGCTCCTGATCACAGACTAACAGCTGAGCTGTGGTGTTGATTATCATAACACTCAGGGAAGATTATAAAGGAGCCTGCTTTTTATCAGAGACTGAACTGGGAGAGTTCGTTTCCCTCTAGTTGAGCTAAAGTTTTCAGACCAGTTGGGTATGTTTTACTGATCTTGTTGCACAAACTCATCCCACTTGTGTGGCCCTGAGACTGAAAAATTTGAAGATTACTCTGTGTTTGCTAAGTGTGCATGAGCTGGTTCAAAGAGCAATGAAGATGGAAGCCTCAGATTCTTCTGTCTTTTGTGTCGAAGGATCCCAAGTTATAAATACCCTACACCACTGAAGTGCCACCATTTTTAGGATATTATGCAGATGACCTTGACCTGATGAATGGCAGAAGCCAGGAGTGATATATACTGTGTAGCTGCGGGTACAAGGATAAGTAGCCAAAGGATGAGTGAAATCATGTCCTGGGGACTAGATGTTCGGTGAACTCCTGAAAGACTGTGCAGCACAAGCAGAATTTAGCTCTTCTCTGAAGGCCCAAGGCTGGTTAAACACTTGGTATTCTTCATCTCTATTTGGGGATACTGAAGTGCTGAACGGACTGTGCCAGGGTTTGAACTTCTGGCTAAAAGACACTGATAAACTTCAAAGATGAGGTGTTATAATGATACCAGGTGTTTTGCTGTATTCATCCTGGTGCAACTAGAAGACAGATCTCATGTTTCCACCACCATGGTAGTTCTTTACTTGCCTCTTGCTTTTTTTTTAAAAAAAAAAAACCATCTATTCTGCCCTCAAATCAACCCCAGCTCTCCAACAGGCAGCACTGTGAAAAGTCTCTAAGGGAAATATTTTGAAAATGTTGCAATTTGTTATTGAAAAAAAAAATTTACTATAGTTCTGCCAAGAGAGTTTGGCTTGGCTTGGCTGAACTCCTTCTCTGTATGCTGGTCTGTGGCCTGAAAAAGAAATCCGGACCAGCCAAAACAAGTCAGCACTTCCCTGTGCTCCCAGTCACCAGCTGCCTCACTGCAGGGAAAGAGTGGTGACACTGCCCGGCTGATGGCAGCACAGAGTTGGAGGGTCGTGGGTGGGCATCGTTATCCCCTCCCATCACCATCTTACTACGTTACTTTTGGTATGGAGCCTTGTCTTTCTGTCTGTATTGCCCTATTAATGCAATGTAGGTAATACCTAGCAGTTTTCTTGTGAAGTGCTCTGAACTCAGAGTATTTCATTATAATGGTGATTATTTTCTCCTATGGTAGAGGTGAAGCTCAAGGTTGCAGTGAGATGACAAGGGGTGGTGTGGCAGATACAGGCTATGTCTGGCTCTGGCAGCCTCTCCTTGAACAATGTGTGAAGAGGGCAGCTATACTCATTTGTCAAGAGAAAGTGGTTTTGGAAGGGTTGAAGATGCTTTCTCCTCTGTCTCTTAGAAGCCATTAATTTGACCATTATTTTCTAGATTTTTATTGCCTGGCATTGTTAATATTCCCAATGTGTGGATTTTTTTTCTTGTAAAGCATGAGATAAAAGGGCAGAATGGTAATGTTGGATAAACTAATTCCAACCATTTCAAAAGAATTTATTTACTTCGGCTGATGTGGAAAATCTGAATTTTCTTTGGGATGGTATTTTCATTTTGTGAACTGCCCTCCCCCGAACAGGATTGCACACAAAAGCCAGCAGAGCTGTGATACGACCACAGAAAAAGATTTCCTTTGAATCAGCGCTGTTGCATGGCCTGAAACAGCACTACCTTTATGCGTGCTTGCATGCTTAAGACATGAAGCATCAGCGGGGAATACAAACAGACCGGAGTTTGACCTAACGGACATGGGAGATGTCACATCCTCTGGAAGAAAATCTCCCAGCAGGATCTGGATGTGTTTAACATGTTCTGGCCTTTTAGACAGCTTTTCATTTCTCCCAGATACTTTGTCCCCTAAAAATAATGCTGCTTTTTAAAGAGCCTTCTGTCACGCTGCTGAGACCCTCCCAAACAGGGCTGTATTAGCACTAGCTATCCCACTTAATGAATATTCATGATTAATGAATATGCCATAATTTGTATTCACTCAGCTATTCCCCCCTCCCTGTATGGTGGCATCAAAGTAGATACAGGGGGTTTAAATGCGAAGGGCTGATTAAGGGGAGAGGGGAAGGCAAATTTCACACTTCAGTTAGTGCTTTTGAGTCAGTCCCTCTGGTTGCAGACTGCCTAACGCAATCGGCTGCTCCCCACAGCTGCTGCCGAACATGAGAAGCAATCCAACTTGCCCTGAAGTCTCTGGTTAACAGCAAAGGTCATGGGAAAGCAATATTGTGGCATTCGACAAGTTAACACTGCAATTAAAGAGGGGCTAGGAAATAAAATCCTGCTGATGGTTGGCTTGTCAACATCATATCTGCGTTCTGGCTGATATTCAGGACAGATGCCTATGAAAAGCAAATGAATCCGTCCCTATTGCACAGCCTGCAGAAGGAGTATGTCTTTCACACCAGGAAAGGCACAGACAGGACTCAGAACAGCTCAGATGCACGCCCCGGCCATGTCCTGGCAACGTGCCCCTCTGCTGAAAGCAGTGTTCAGTGCAGTGAAGCCGTCTCTGCAATCTTTCCAAAGAGGCATTTGGCCATTCGATCTTTCCCGCTGTCCCCAGGTTCACACTTGTGGCCTCTTTCAGACCCATTAACTTTACCATCCTCCCCCACCCCCATTTTAACTCAGATGTAACTCAGTGAGGAAAACCGGGAACTTGTGATGCCTTAGACAAACCCACAGATTTTGCTCCCAGTGCAAGGGTCTACAGAAGGGGAGGCTGAAGGACCTTGCTCTCTGCTGCATGGAAGGTGGTTTGATACAGAGGCAGGATGGAGACAGAAGGACACCGTGCGTGCTGGCAAACATCACATTAGCAGCCTCTTGGCTGCTAACAACGTCTCTGGTCTCCCAAAAGGTATCATTCATGGCATGTAGCCCACTTGAGGGGTCAGGAAGCACAATGGGGTCCCTCTGAGGTGGCAGAAGTCACTTTTTGGCTTTTATACCACGGGGTAGCAGAGAAAGTGGAGGAGCAGCCTAGACCTCCCCATTGTCCATCTCTCCTGCACAGGGCTGCGTGTGGCACTGAGAGGACCCATTTGGGATGAAGCCCATTTGAATCCAAGCTGGTTTTCTCATGATGCCCAGTGGCTGGAGTGGAACAACATGCCTTGTTTCTGCCCCAGTGCAGAGATGTGCATCACAGCCTCTACATGTGCATGTCACCTTCTCCCCTTCTTGGGCAAATTTGCTCTAAATCTTTGAGTGTGTGATGCTCATTTCTGGAACCCTCCATGTTATCCCTCACCTGAGAAAGCACTATTTCGAGATCTGAAATTTGTCAGTAAAGGGAAAAAAAAGAGAACATTTAAATGACCTCAGAACTGTGCAAGCTCTTGAGCATGTTGGAGGGGAAGCGATTCCTCAAATAAACCTCTTTGTGTGAATCCCCCAGGGTACTTCATCTCCATGCTCCCACTGCCCAGGTGGGGGTGGTGAGCTTGTGCAGGCCAGAAGGGACCACAGGAATACCTGTCTGGTCTTTTCTCTGCAGAAAAAACCCTTTCCAAAGTGCCTTCCCATAAGGTACTCACCCTCCCAGAAAAGCAGGTTCTGCTTGGGAAGGAAATTAACACCAAGTGTGTGGTTAAAGGGGATGTCTCTGCACACAAACTAAAATTTCTAGAAGTATCCACCTCCCCTCTTTCTCAGATACAAATAACTTTAAAAAAAAAAGTAGTGGAAAGTATGAGAATAAGTTATTTAAGTTCTCAAACACAGAGACAAAACATTTGTGACCCACTCTGTCTCTGCAAATTCTGTGCAAGACCCACTGAAGCCTGCAATGGGTAAATGGGTTCCCTTAACTCTATTTCCTTTCCTTTTCTTCCCTTCTAGTGCTCTCTGAAATAGGTTTCCCTTTCTTTGGTTTATTAGATTTGCCTGAATATTTTTTATATCATTTTAAAGTGACCACAACCTCTCCTGAGTATTATTGCGGGCTGATGTGCTGTGTGCAGCTCACTGCTGGTGCCCATGAAATATACCTTGGTGCTTGCCCTGTGAGAAGAAGAGGTGTTTCTGATAGGGTAATAGGCCAAGAGACAACTGGAGCAGTGCCCCATAGCAGTGTGTGACAATAAGCCCGTTGCATTCATCTGAATTACGTTTGAAATGCTATTATTGAATGTGGCTGGTCAGAAAATGGAATTTTCATTCTGCAGGAAACTTACAATTTTATTTTCAAACCAGCACTGGAAATCGAAATTGAATACCAGCTGAAGTTCGGGAAATTTTTTGTTCCTGAAACATCGAAATGGTGTTCTTGAAATGCTTCGTAATGGTAATTTAGAACATTTTGCTCTTATTTCTGCTTGTCATAATAGTAGCTAAAATTATTCTATTGAAACAAAATTATTAGAATGTATCACAGTGAAATGTAATTTCCTGGTGAAAGCACTGATGGAATTTGACACCTTCTTGCAAAAGTTCCCAATTTTGTCAAAAAAGCACTTACTGTTGTAAAACTTGAACAAGCGGCCTTTTTTGGACTTGTTTTTATTCCATTGTCATTTGTGATATTTGGTGTAAAAATAGAAAAAAAAAAAAAATCAGACCCAAAGAACAGAAAGGCAGATTTGGATGTCTTACATTTAGATAACCAACGTGGAGAAAAGAATCATAGGGGTTTCGGTCTGTGTTGCATCTGATTTTCTGTTCGGTTGACCTAATAATTTAATCTCACTGAGTTCCCTTCCTCCCTTCATGGTATCTGTCATGGAGATGTAAGTCTAGCACATGACAACAGGAAAATCCATTAAAGCTTTGTGATGACTATCTTCCTTCTCTTCTTCCTTCTAACTTGGAAGGCATTGAGTTTCTGCAGCACCAGACTGTGGTACCAAATCTGAGAAGTCATTCTCTCTCCATCCTGACTAGACTGGCAGCCATGTCTGCTGCACTCAACATTTTTGGCAGCGCCTCAGTGTCTGCTTCTGCACAGGATGCCTCCAGTCTCGCTCTGCAATGTGCTTAGTCTCTGCTCAGTGTTCTTTGATAGAGGCTGTGACTTTATTTCTTTTGGAGCTCAGCTCAAAGGGCTGTAACAGCTAGACAGGGTCATGCGCTGGGGTGGAGGAGATGGTAACTATTAGATGCTGTTTCAAAAACTGCTTGTCTTTCTGGATAAACTCCTTCCCTTCTGTGTTTTTTGAAGACCAGTCTTCCTTTGAACCACTTGGGAACTATAAATGATAATCCTTTGCATCACGTAGGCAGAGGGGCACTGCTAATGCTTACAGGGGCTCTTGGATGGGAAGATCCTACCCACATGTAGTTACTCACCCGCCTTTGCAAGCGCGGCAGCTCTCAGTAACACTAATACCCCTATTACTTCTAACATATCAGCTTTCCTAGGCAAGGGCATAAAGCCCACATTATTAGCATCCACGATACAGTTCTATTAATAGCTGTTCACAAGTTCTTAATTAGATCAGCATACATTGAAGATATGTAGCTGAATGTAACTAGACTGAATGAAGAGCTACTATCAGAATTTCAGATTTTTAACTGGATTTTCCATTGTCATCTTGTCTTTATAACTACAATGAAATTTTCCTTAGGTTGCTGCCTTGACAAAATACAGGGCTCCTATAGAGAGATAATAAATAACCTGGCATACATTTCCTCCCCCACCCCACCTTCTGCATGATTGAATTTTTCAGCACCTAATAACAGTTCTTGCCAGCACAGCAATATCATTTCTAAATCTCAACACACAGGAAAAAAAAAAGTGAGTTTAGACAATATTGAAGTGAAGCAACTAAAAGTTGGAATTGAAGCCTTGGCACTGAGTATGAAGTCTGCCATTTATTCAACTTCTAAAACATCCCAGGCTCCATTTCGGAACAGGCTATTGTGGATATTTTAATTCAATGTCTGAAGACTTTGTGACTTCATTTGAGGCTTTTAAAAAGTCTATTAAATGTTCCAATTGCTTTTTCAGAATTCACAATTGTCCTCTGTCACTGACTGCTTTTTTGTTATTGGGTGGGTTTTTTTACCTCCAGCCTCAATAATTCAGACCTGTTAAGTGCTGACTGATTCTTTCAATGTCTCAAAGAGCACTAAAATTTCAGCCAGGTTCTGCAGCTAAGTCTTTCACGCTATGAAAATTCATAGGATTTCCAAAAGACCTGACTTGTTCCCACTCATGATGCGACTGTGCCAACTGATTCTAACACTTTTGACAGACACACAGTGATTGACGAGGGCAGGAGAGGGAGAATAATATATCACCAGAGTATAGGATCAGTCAGCTACAGCAACAACAACAAAAACCAGCAAAGCTGTCCTCAAACTGAAATAGAAAGTAATTTTTTCAAAAGTAGACACTCACTCCTCCAGTGACAGTCACTTGCTCAGGATGCTGTGCACCCACAGTTTCGTGTACCCTGTAGGGATAACGTACATAAGCTCCATAGCCAACAAGTAGTTGTGCTTTTATAACACTTAATGTTACACAAACTATCTGCTGGACAATGCCTCAGAAATGCCTGTATGGACTCTAACTCTGTTTGTGTTATGGGATTTTATTTGCTTTCATTACACAAACCAGTAGTTGAATTCACCTAAATGTGCCAAGTCAGAAATGCTGGAGCTTGATTTCTGCAGGAACTTCTTATCTTTTTGAGAGGTGCCACACCAAGTTAGTGAGGGGGGTTAGCAAGGAGGTTTGATGCGTCATCTATGTTAATACGAAAGGAAGTGAATAATGAAATGACTCAATGACTTTACTGATGGAATTAAACACTGTGACCAGAAATGGAAAGTGCTGGAAGTGAAAAGACAGTTCAGGAAATGGGCAAATACATGAAAAGAAAACTTGTCATTTGTTCATAGGTGTGACCTTCAGAAGAGGCTGGCTAGGCGGAAGCATGGTAATGATAGATCATTAGACACCTCTGGAGAAGTTGCTCGTTTTGTACCCAATCTTTTCAGTCAAGTCTTCAGTTAAAGGTATCGCTGTTCCTGCTGTATAGCCTTAATAATACAGATATGTGGGTTTCACAGTGCTGAACAGAGGAGGGTTGGCTTTCCTTGTGCAGCAGGAAAATGGAGAGAGGCTTGATTGGGTTATTCAGCAAGTCAGCAGCAGACCTGAAACTAGACAGCAGATCTACTGTTTGTGTCTCTAACCACTAGGAACTGCTGCTTTCTTCTACTACTTATATCTCAGGAGATTACAAATGAAAACACTGAGAAACAATACCACAATAAATTTACATGTTGCCTTATTACATGAAATTACACAATAAGTGTTTTAAGACAACAAAGCTGATCATAATTAAATTAGTATTATAAAGGCATTCCATGTCTCTTAGGCTCTCAGTTGTTTTAGTGTCAATCTGGATTAATTGACCATATGAGAGAGTTTGTCTCAAATTTATACTGTTGTAATCAAGATTGAGAGCTATTCAGTAATGCCACATTCTTGCCTGAGTGAGTTTTTCTCTGAAATGGACAGCTGCAAGCTACTGTTGGTGCAGATTTAGCAATTTAATAAAACCCGGCATATTTCTAATTGGTATGTGTTATCTTTTGAACAAGAAGATACGAAACTAGGAGCTTTGGTCCTGAGTGCCTATTTTCAGTCATGCATTGGTTCATATCCTGATGAAAAGAAAATGGCTGGTGTTGACTGCCCTCTCAGACTATCTCTGTGGACAGCTAACTAATGCTGTCTTCCTTCAACATCTGTTCTTCAAAATCATATCTGTGTGCAATGGCGGAAAAGAGCTTTTGTTGGAAAAGACCATTTATGTGTCTACTGTAAGACAGTCCAAATTTCTTTTCTTCAGAAAATACATGAGTCAGTAGAACACCCTTGTCTAATGGGACTCTTTCTGCTTGGCAGTATTTTGGTGTCCTTTTAGAAGAATCTGAATATTAATCATAGACATCATATCAAGGTCCTTGGTTTGCTTGGTCGTAGGCCACTCGATGCGATAGGACATTTATATTGAGGTAGCCTTCATATCCAGCAATGTACAAAACCATGATGTGGGTGTAGTGGGTGTTCATTCAGACTACTGACTTTGCAATCCAAATAAATATGTGCCTGTTTAAAGTGAGGTCAGTTCAAGAAAGCTTTAGCACTAGTCTATACAGAGGCTTAAATGCCTAGATGTATAGCATGATGTCTTAGCCACTCAGCTTTAAGATCTTTAGATCTTCAGAATTCATAGCTCAGCACTGGAATACATGAAGGAAAACTAGAGGTTTGCTAGAGTAAACCATACAGTGCTGAGGCCATCGCTGATTTTCTGCTTGTGGCAAAGTAAAAGTTTCTGCGGATGGTATTTTGCCGGAGTGAGCAGCAAGCTCACCCCAGCAAGTAGCCTCTTCAGAGGGTGTAATGCTGCTGGTGAGGATTGCTGAAGTTTCTTAATTTATTTTCTCCTGGCCTTTGATTAACAGACTGCCAAGGCTGTTCTTCGCTTACAGCATTGGAGCACTGGCAGGTATAAGCAAGACAAATGTTGCTTTCAATGAACTTGACCGGGATGGTGCAGTCAATGGTGACCCCAAGAACTGAATGGATGTGTCATTGTCAATGTATTTGCTCAGAGCATGAACACTTCAATCCATCAAGGTGGTAGCCCGTATCTAATGGAAGCAGAAGGCCAAGTGGTGCCTTGCTACAGGATATTTTCAAAGGCTAGAGCTCGAATATTCGTATTTCTTGCTCACTCTGGCTTTGTGACTAGTAATCCTTGAAAACACAAGTGAAATGTGTCACCTAGTGTGAGGAAAACAAGCTCCTTGCTGACCACAGGACCAGCTGGTTGCAATGATTTCTGGAGTACTTCACAGCTGTCCAGCTGGGCTTGAGTCAAAATCTCGAATCATATTTTAAAGGAACAATTAGTGGACTCTGGTCAAACTGGACTGTCTGCTCGCAGGGCAGCCCCGGCACAGCCAGCAGTCTGCAGAGGATGAGCACACACTGTTGTGACTATTTTCAGTTGTGTTATTTGATTTGTCCTTTCCATAGAGCTCCGTACTGTAGGTCAGAAAGGCAGAGGCTGAGGAAAGCAAAGGCAGGGAGAGCCCAGCTAGACACAACTGCTGGTGAGAACAGCCCAAGCACAGCATTTTCAACATTTTTACAGTAAGATCGTTCTCTCAACAGCACTGAACAGGAGGGAAGTGTGAACAGGACCCACGCTGGGACCCCACATGCAAAGGGGATGTGATCAAGGGTATTTCCCAGCCACATCCTCACACTCCTACCCTCAGGTGAAGGTTTCCTAGAAAGAAGGGACCTACAAGTTTGTAGGTCCCCTCCCAGTCTACTCCCTGTAGTCATTGCCTTAGCTTTGGGCTTACTCAAACCTGAGTGTGGGCCACAGTTTTCAGTTTCAAGTCTCAAACTTGCCTGCTGAAAAAGCATTGAAAATGTTCAATATGGTCTATGTTAGCTAGTAAAGAGCCATAAGTGCATGTCCACCAGCTTCCAGTGAGGTCTGGATGCTCAGACTCTTAACATAGTCTCCTTTTATTCCTTTCCCTTGACCTGCCTCTGTTATTAATTAAATGCTTCCGACTGGAAAACTGAAAAAAATAAACACCTGATTGAATATCTGTATTTTGTGTCTGAAGGACATCTTTTTAAGTAGCATTCCTTATTTTTAATGGAGAACACAGGTATCCTGCCATTAATATTCATTACAGTGAAAACAAAGTATTTTACATTGATATCTATGTTTCCAGAGTATCAATATTTTCTTTGCTACAGAGTATGGACATTAGAAAGATTCACATACTTTCTGGGTTGTGTATTATTCAGCACCTGAGAATATTCCCAATGCGTGTTAACAAATGAATCCACTGTGTTGGTGAATAGCTTCAAAATCAATTAGTGTAATATTTCAAGTCATCAAGAACTTTTTCTAGAAATTTTTGTGCTAAAATATAGCAAGATAGTTTAGCGACTGTTTAAAGGCAAGTGTATTTGTGTCTTATTTGTGTGCTTGTTAGAATGTTTGTTCCGTTATTCATGATATCATACTATTAATTAGTGCTTCTAGGAAGCTTCCAATTATGGATCATAGATGATTCTCCTAGGCACTGGAGAAAGCATAGCAGAAAAGACTTTTAAAAGATGGTTGTTACCATAAGAAACTACTCAATATGTGTGTACTGGAGTGTTTTTTCAGTGAAAAACAAATGAGAGATTTTTCCATGCAATAGTTTGTTGTTTTCAGAGGCTGAAACTGATTTCCCTCTAAAGCACATTATGTAAACTGTCATTGTAATGTTAGCCGTTGCTCTAGAGAATCTGCAAAGTAGGAGGTGGTAATCAGGATGAGCGAGAACTAAAGTCCTCATGAAAGACTGTGGCTCCTAAAAGAGTGGCCATTTTAACCACGTGGTTAAAATGCTGCATGAAATTGCTCTTGTACTAAGGGAAACCTAATGTTGCTATCGTACTCTGAAGCAACCAATATCTGGACATTTTTAGCAAAAGTTTGGCCCTCCTCTTCCTTTTTCAAACTCTCGAGAATTGGGTTCATGGCACTGTCAGAATAGAATGATTGCAGGAAAAGCATAGATACTATGAAGCATTTTTGTAATGCACAGAATCCAGTTTTTAAGTAGGTTCGCTTGATATACTAGAATTGACAGGTTAACATATAGCTGCAGTATAAGCTCAGCAGCCTCATAATGTTTTGTCTCATTGCTGCGAATTGTTGGGGGGGTTTGCATTTAATGAAGGGTAAATGAAATATAAAAACATTGGTTTGGAAGAGGGCACCCAGGGCATTGAATGCAGTCCTTTGTAACAGCAGGATACCAAGCAGTAGTTGAAAAAAGTCCCCGGGCTAATCCTCACACCAGCAAGCACTGTAAAACATGCCCCATTTGTAAAACATGTCCCATTTGTGAGCAATTTAAGACATATAGTAAATGAACACGTCATAAGTGTATGACAAAAAGAGGACAGAAGAGGCTGAGGGAATCACCAATGTCCTATACCCCTGTGATACTAGAGCACTTGATAAACAGGTTTCCCTTAAAATTATGGAAGAGAGATAAGGCATATGACAGAAGCAAGCCAGAAAAGCCTCAAAATTTCCTTCCAATCTTACCTGGAGGGAAATTTCCCTCCTAGTCCCAAGCCTGGTGGTTGAGTGCAAGCAGTGCATGCTTCAGAGAGCAGAATGTCATTAGGAGATCCAGAAAAGCAGCCTCCCTCTCGTGTTCAAATTTGGCTGCTCTTCCATACCCAAAGAAAGCAGAAAAAGAGCAACCAGCCAGAAATTAAATTCTGCAGCAAGATAAGAAAGAAATGTGAAACTCTTACTGTCCATTGCAGGCCAGCAGTAGCAGCCCTGAAGTCTGAGGTTTGTATCATGTGGCCACAGAGCTAAAAAAGAAGTCACCAGTCACCTTCTCTCCTTACAAACCTGCTTGGATACATTAACAAATCAGAAAAAATGCTTTATTCTTAGGGACAATCCAGGATGATGAAAACAGAGCATGAGGTGGTGTCTTACGGTTGTGTAAGGCAGAGACGTTCTGGTTGGTGTTTTAACAATGACTCCGCAAAATATTCCTGGTTTCACTTTCTTTTAAGACAATCAGGTAATTGTCTAAATTGCTTTTGATTTTGCCAAGACCATAACTCCCTCAGTGCATCTGTAATTACGTGGCTGCTCTGCAGCCTGACCTGGACTGTCTGTCTTTTCTAGGATGTTTTGTGCATTCTTCCTTTAACAGGAATTGGTATGGACAAGGCCTTTTTCTGCAAATCCAAGCATGTTGTCTGCTGGACCTACTCTTTCTAAAAATAATCAGTAGAATATTGTTAATGGTCAGCCAGAAATTCTGCAAAAAAATCCCTCAAATGCATGAGAGCCTTCAGATATCTGCTTAGAGTTTATTTTAATCCCAGCATAGGATTTTGAACCTGCATTGACAGCCTTGGCCACCAAACACTGCAAAAGCCTGGTCAGACAGACACCCTGGGGAGAAGGTCTACCTTTAGCTGCACTGCAAGAAGAACTTCTTATCCATCCCTTATAAAAAGAAGAGTGAAAAACAGCATTGCAGTATACGTCCCCTGGATGTACAATTCTTCTTTCACACTTGAGTAATAAAACTGCAACAGAACTTCTTTCCCAGACATGTTCTCCCACTCCTCCAGCAACCACTCCACAGAGGATGGCTTCATTTTGTCACAGCTGTCATCTTTTAACCTCTTTGGTAATAAGGTCTGCACAAAGCACCTGCTCCTTTAGCAGCTTCTGTCAGTAGGCTTCTGTCAGAGCCAGGGGGTGCATCTGCCCCACTTCCAAATTTGCAGATAGATTGGCAGCTACTGTATCAGCTGGTCCTTGGATTTTGGGACAGATACCAATAATCCTTGCTTTCTTCTAATCTTTCCATCTGTAAAAAACCTGCTTGAAGCCACTTTTGATGGACAGCTGTGGCTAACTGGTTTGTTTTGGGGATCTGAGATCATTAATGTTTCCTTCAAATAAGGCCTGTTTTGGGGGGTACGGGGCAAGAATTGATCAAAGTGTCTCCAGTTCTTCAACTCTTTCTGTGATACGTGTTGGATAACTTGAGCAACTCAACAGCCGCATAGGTGATTTCTCAGGGGAGCTTCCTCAACACCCAGCTCCTCATTTCCCTGTAGTAGCCCCTGCTGTTGAGACCACTGAAGGATAGCTTTGCTTCTGCCAGATTTGCCTGTAAGAAAGGAGCTAAAACAGAGAGATCATCCCATTGGGGCAGCTAGAAAAGTGATGTGTTCTTTGCTCTTCTCATGTCAGAGACTGCAGATGGCAAGCTGAGGACCACTCTTGCCAGAGCAGCTATTGAACCCATGGAGACTGCAAACAGAAGTCAAAGGTGTTCAGGACCCTCTTTCCTGCCACCTCCCCACTGGGTGGGTTGTGCAGTTATTTACCGAGGAAGATAAAGGAGCTCCCTGTTAAATAGGCTTGTCCTCTGCCTTCCAGCCCAGGAAAACCTGGGTTGGACTCTGGAGGAGTCTTCAGTTGAGGAGACAGCCCATGTGTACCCTGGCTTTTGGGGCATGCCATAAGTGTCTTCATTTTAGCCATGGCACTGGACTATGAGAAAAGTACGGGAGAGTGAGCAATGCCTGAGGTGAAGCAAGAGTGGGTGGCTGAAGCAGTAGAGCATGGCAGAAGGAGATGCAGTCGATGGTGACCTTTACACACCTTGATTTAAAAAGGTGAAAAATGTAATATCTAAAACTTAGTCTTAGGATTTTTTTCTTCCAGTCCAGGATTAATCCCTGTTAAAATAGCCTTCTTGTTTTAAAATGAAAAATACACCTGCTGGTGTCACCTTATAAAAATTGCTTTGGAAAAGGCATGAATTCAATTTAGAGGCCTCTGGCTGAATTCATCAGTATCCAGCCTGACCGTGTGCCCAACACAGGCAGGGAGCCAAAGCAATATAAAATGCCTGTCCTCCTCATTTGTGCAAGAAGGTGCTGCACCAGGGACCCTCAAACCACTTTTGTCTGAGAAGACATGGCCTTTTGGTGGTGCTCCTACCTCCTACTCGACTTCCTTTCCTTCTTTCTCCCCCCTGTCTCCCTATACCCTGCGGTGAAATGTCACCTCCTCCCACTGTCTCACTGGTGTCATAATGTACAGTCAGGATTAGGCTGAGTATCCAAATGTGGCTGCAAGGCGGCAGGGTAGTTGCTAGATCACACATTTGCTTGCAAGGCGGATCCTTAGAAGGGAAGACAGCAACTGAGTGGTGCATCTCCCTCTCACTGAGAGGTGGATTTTCCTTAATGAAAATCCAAGTCTTCTGTGCTAAGAATTTTAAATGTCTTTTCCATTTTACATGAGCAATGGGAGAAATCTTAAAAGCTAATGATTTTGCTGAAGGGGAGAAAAAGAATTAGCAGCTAAAGTTTGGGAATCTTACTGTAATTACCAAACTGCTTGGTTACTGGGGCAGGGATGGCTGGTGAGTGGTTGGAAGAAAAATGAGGGATCAGGACTTGGAAGTTCAATACCCAGCTCTGATTCAGTTGGTGATGCATGAAGAGTTTCTTAACCTCTTTATGCCTTGGGTTACCATAATGGTACACAGTAGTACTTAGTTATCTCCTGGGCAAGATTTATGAATATGAGGCTTGAAAAGTAAATTGCCATCAGAGAATGAGGGATATTACTATCTAAAGATGCCAAGAAACATTTGTAGCCTCAGCACTCCTGGTGAAGGCTGAACACAGAAAATATTTAGAAACAAAAATAATTATAAAAAACGAACCTGCAAAAAGATATGGTGCAGTTGGTTTTGGAGACTTGAGCCAAAGTTTAGAACAGTTTACCCCTTGCTAATCTAAAACCTCTCATACTAGAGAATATTTTTCTACTGCTGGAGAAAAACAACCATTCATTACTTATTATATGGCATTTACAATGGAGTCACTGTATGCAGAAAGGCAGCACAAGGGGATGTGTGATGCAAATCCAACTGGAGTCCCCAGAACAAGAGATGGGGGAGCAGCACATCTTACTCCATCAGACAAACTTCACCCTCAGCAAACTGAACTGAATGTTAAAATCTAAAAATCTTCAAGTGGAAAATCCTCCCTTTAAAGCTTAGAATTTTAGGCTCTAATTTTAGGAATTTTAGGTTTAACTGACTGACTGTAGTCAGTACAATACTCCATTTTTAGGTACTGCGAGTATTGTAAGTCCATTCCTCTTCTAATACCCTGTTGCTAGGAAGGGATGCATTTGATTTCTTTTCAGGCAGTTCAGACAGCAGTGAACAAAGTCAAGCAGGAACCAAACGCTTACAAAGCAGAACTTATCTGAGAAACATTTCCCGAGTTGACCTTGTGCTCTCTGTCCTTTTTTGACTCGCAGGAGTGGGGAACAAGCCTAGCTGGGGCTGTGATGGAGGAGTAAAGTAGCAAAGAATAATGTGTGGCTTTGATTACTGCTAGCCGAGCACTACAGATGTTCAGGTTTGACTGTCTGTATAGCGGCAGCCTGACGACTGTGATATGAACAGTTTCTCTGCCAAAGCGAGCAGCAGGATTTACTCACAGGCTTGCAGACAGGTAGGGGTGTAAGAAATTCGCTTCTGTTATAGCCCTGCAGCTGTGGGCAGCCAAACAAGTTTGGGAAGACAGGACCGAATGTCCTGTTGGCATCAATGACCCAAGGTTTGTGGCAGTGGAGAAGTGCCATGGCACAGTCTGTATGTCTTCCCATCCTTCCTGATTATTCTTCATTCCTGGAAGACTGTTTGAGTTAGTGCTTCCCTTAGTTTATCTTGAGTGCCCAGGGAAAATTTGATGCACCGGTGGTCTTTCAGAAATGCCATGGATTTAGATGGAAAAGACATACAGGAGACATGAGACCTGGTAGTCCATCCTCAGGAAGAACTGAAGCAGCCAGGCTTTCATTTTCAGACACCCTCACATGGCGGAGGCTGAACCACCTCGTGCTGACCAAGACCTTCCCAGTTCCCACAAGGTTCCTTGTGGGGAAGGCTCTCCTGTTCAGGTTCAGACTGGCAGCCCAGGCAGCCTGGCAGGCAGGTTCCATGCTGCATGAACTAAGTAAGCGTGGTGGAGCTTCTGCTGACATTAATAATTTAATTCACATTTGAAATTCAGAGTTAAGGGAAACTATTCACATACTCCTCCTTGTAGGTAGACACCAGAGACATGGAAATAAAAACACACATGGTAAAGTCAGAAATTGCTGGTTGCTTTAGGCTTATTTTAATTTGTTGCTCGGTAGGGAATGTATCAGCCCTTATCTTTGCTGGTGTATCTAAAATTATTAGTTCCTCAACTTTGTTTTTTTGTGGTGGCTCTGGGGCTAAGAAACTCAAAACAATCAACGTTCCATCTGCCAGCAAGTTTAGCTACTATTACTTGGTTTAAAACCAGGATTATATGCGACAAAAGGAACCAGTCTTCTAAAAAAGGAAGGGATGGAGAATTTGAGTAGTTTAACAGAAGGAAATAGCACACAGAAGTAGAGTATCCTCCAAGAAAGGGGGGATGCTGGAGGTTTTAAACAAACATAAGTGCTTGCTTTCTTCACTTACCATGGCGTAAGAAGTTTGTCTCCATTATCATAGAATCATAGAATCGTCTAGGTTGAAAGGGACCTTTAAGATCATCGAGTCCAACTGTCAACCTAACAGTGCCAAAACCACTACTACACCATGTCCCTAAGCACCACATCTACCCATCTTTTAAATATCTCCAGGGATGGTGATTCCACCACTTCCCTGGGCAGCCTGTTCCAATATTTGATAACCCTTTCTGTGAAGAAATTTTTCCTAACATGCAATCTAAACCTCCCCTGGCATAACTTGAGGCCATTTTTTAGGCAACTTGTAAAGTGATTTGTTCCCACCACACAAACTAAAATGGAGTCCATATGTCCATCATGTAACAGGTAGCTCATCATGCCAAAGAAGACAGTCTTCCCTCTGCTGGGACAAGTCAGCCAGGGTCCCAGGAATCTGCTGCCTTACCCTATACTTAGATGACGAGTGGTATGAGAGGGGGCATCTTTTTTCCCAAACCCAGGGACAGAAATCATGTTCTGAAGAATGCATTTGGGAATAAGAATGTCTGTCCTGACCCCAAATCCCTACACAGGCTACTGATCGGGTCTCAGTTTTGCCATCCATTTCAACCTGCCAGCTCCACTATTTCTAGAGGCAGCCTGTCACTGTGCTGTATTAAGCAATGATCAAGCAGTCACCAAGCAGCTCTGGCTTTTGGTCCTCTGGAAATGTTAGACAAATGGCCATGGTGTGCACACATCACAGACTCTACATGCAAGGGAAGGCTGGTGTTTCAGAGTCATTTCTCTTGTGACACAGAACCAACCCACGTAGAGTGGCAGGGGAGGCTAGACTGGCTAGCACAGGTGCCAGCAAACTTGGTGTTCCTCATGGCCATGGGACTACTTACAAGCTTCTCCTGTGATGGTAAGTGTCTGTACCTCTTTGTATGGTGTAGCTCAATCAACATCTTCCAGTACTTCTCTTTTCAGTTTGTATGGTGGAAATCACAGTCTATATTTCTTCTTTGTGTCATTGGAGCAGGAATTACTTTGTGTGTTATAATTGCAGAGCACCTGTGGCTAAGTTGCAGAATATTGAGGATGACTTGCTACAGAGCTGGGACAGTCAGCTCAGGCATTGCACCAAACTGTGTGGTCATTCAGACTAGGAAGCCAAAGGTTGCTTGGTTGTCATGCAACCCATTTCCCTCCCTTGTGACCCATCAAGTTCAGGACAAGTGAGACATAGTGGCACTAATGGAATGATCTGGCTCAAAGTAACCTTAGGATGTTGTTAGTGCTCAGGGTCATTCAGGAGGAAAAATTTTGGGGGGAAGCAGGGATTTGATGGGCTGGTATCCAGACCACTGGATGGTAGTTTGGGACCACCTGCCTGTTATTTTTTCAGCAGTCACATCAAAGAGTCTGAACCCTCAAAACATATTTACAATGGGAAAAGGTGATTTGACTTTGATGCAATTCCATTTCATTGGTGATGTTTCACCTTCTGTAATCCTGGAGAGAGAAACATCTTGTCTGGTTGCTGTGCCCTGCTCTTAATTGTCTCCCTGAGAAACCTCATTCCTGAGAACCAGGAATGTGAGTCTGGAATCAGAAACAAAACAAACCCGTGGGCTAGTTTGGGCCTCCAGCTCACTGGAAACCAGGCCCAGGCTTGTCATCTCTGCTGCATATCTTCTTGATTTGTAGAAGGAAAGATCAGGGAAGTTTTAGGTGAGCACTTGCCTGTTTATTCCTTGACAAAGCCTTTCTCATGTGTCCATGCATTTTGTACTTGATGTGTTTGTGCGTTTCCAGCACACTCACCCTGGCTTCTCTTGTCTGGAACAGACTTTTCAAATTCCTCTACTGCTGCAATGATCTTTTAGAGTAAACATGGGTTTTGTGTTAATTTAGTGCACTAGGCAAATAGTGCACAATGGACGTGCTTCCTTCCTGGCTCCAGTTGTGGACATCCTCTCTGTGTCTATTACCTTAATGTGCCCACTTTCCATGCAGCTGGGTGTTGCAAGCACCAAAACTGGTTCCCTAAAAGTTAGTACAGCTGGAAATGGTTTAGTCACATCAGGATGATGCTTTGCAGACCTGGACTTATTGGCTGGGGCTGCCGTGCCAATGCAGCTTCAAGCTGGCTTCTTTGCATGGTGCAGTAATGTGCCCCATGACTGTAGCAGTGCAAATCATCTGCATCCCTTTACCTGGTCTCTTGCTCTTCACACAGGGGAGTCTGACCCTTGATAATGAACCCTAGTGCTCCTGACTCTCTCCAGGCCTGGGTGAGGAGCTCCTTTTCAGAGCCACTTTGGTTTTGGACTGTGTCTACCATCTCTAGGTCCATTCAAGCCTCTGGGCTGGGTGTCCTCACTCTCTCCATCCCTGCATGCTGTCAGCTCTCACAAATCCCCTTCCCTCCCCATCCTGTCATACCTCTCAGAACATCCCCAGTCCTGCGCAGATCATGGAGGTAAACTTGAGCTGAAAAAAAACCCAACAGGATTCAAAAGGAGCATAAATTATCTTCACATTTGTATCTGGATATTGATTCATGCTGTCACTTCAACACACAGACTTTTTTTTTTCACTCTACTGATTCACTGATTCTAGTAGTGCTGGGAATCCATAAAAGAAAATGAACTCAGTTTAATATATTTGATGTGTTTGTTAGAAAACCCTTCGTTGAGTTTGAATAATTAGAAATAGTTCATTTTATCACCACTGTCAGGTTCTGAGTCTATTAATATGAGTCTGTTATAGAGATCTAAAGGTAAAGTTGAAGCCAGTAGCTTATTGGACTATATTCTTGTTGGAGCCAAAGTGTGGTGATAAATTGGTCACAAACCGCATCACAGAAGACTGCTTATTATGTCTTTGAGTTACATCACTGTCTCCCTAATTGGCTTTGATATTGCTGTTCTTATTTTAGGACACTTCTGACGAGGGAAGAATTTTCTTTGTTCCACTTCGATATAAATGTACTATCTGCAGATCCTTTTCCACTCTGTTCAAATTTTATTCCGATGCTGTGGAGGACATTAAACCAATTTCATTGCATTAATTTCTGCCTGTCTGATTGCTGCCCCATTTCTGTGGGCATGAAGCAAATCATTAGTCAGAACTAAACTGAAGAAATTTAACATATATATTAAAATATTTTCTGAAAAGTAAATGTCAGGTTCATAGAGTTATTTTGCCCTTAGCTGGTTCAATGGGCTCAGCTCTCCTGAACAGTGGTGAAGTTTGGCCTTGCACCAGCCACAGATGTAGTTCAGCTGTCAGCATCCAACATGAGGCCCTCATGGAGCGGGTTAAATGTAGCCAAGAGAAGATCCAACTTGATCGGTTCCAGACCGCACACAGGCATCTGAGTGTCCAGCCTGGGGAGTTATAGTTGCTTTCTCTCTCAGGTGTCCTGTAATTCCTGTGCTCCTGGCTACTCAATGTCCCAGGAAAGGCAGCAGGTGTCCCCCCACCCTCACCCACCCAGCAACCCCATCCCATAGTAGCCAGGTGGCTCTGGTACTCTTACACAGGCAGCTGAGGTGGACTGAAACCCCATGCAACTGCAAAGACCTGCAGTTGAAGTCATTTCAGCCAAGCCTTCCAACTGTATGCTGTTACAGGGAAGACGGCAACTGCCCTACTGAGTCCGTCTTTCACTGAGCATAAAAGTCTGAGGCTTTGGAGGCCCAAACAGGATAGTTTAGACAAGAAAGTGTTGCTTTTTCTTGTGGATTCCCAAGGAACCTTCTGGCCACCTTAGAGGACATTGTAGAGATTCAAGGATTAAGTGGTGCTGAAGAACAGACAGGCTGCATCAGTACTGGGACTTGAGCAGAATCTAGGTTTCCTGGATGTCACCTGCAGGATCTGATTGAGGAAACTAAAGAAGTGTTCTCCTCATCTGTCTCCATCCCTTTCAGGAGCAAGTTGCCTCTATTGAGTCATGGAAAGAGATTGTCTGGAAGTCTCACTCTGCTACTGAGTATTTGGGGATGGACACATTATGTGGCAAATAGATAAAATATTCAGAAATTAAAATACCAAGTCCCAAGAAACATAAAATAATAATGAAACTACTGCAGCCAAAGGACAGCCGCAGCCAACAACTCCTTAGAAAGTTATGGTAAAGTAAGAAAATCCCTTTTGTGTCTGGCTGAAAATTGGGATGCTGTGGACAGAACTTAGCCTGCTGAGCTTTACCTCCTGACAGAGCAAGGAGGCCAAGAAACCTGTGAGCTCCTTAGGTTATTCAGCATCTCTTCTCTCCCATTCCTTTCATGCCCATTTTCCATGACTGCTGAAGGTCATGATGCCTGGATTTTCAGTCTGTAGTGCCCACTGTCCTCACTCTTTCTTCTTCTAATTCACTGCAGGGTTTTACATTCACTTTATGTCTTTTAAAGCTATGTGAACTCCTAAATATGGGGAGCAGCTGTATTCTCCTGAGCATGAGACTTACTTGGCTCAGAAGTTTTGTGAAAGGATAGGAACAGACTTTTGCACCATTTCTCACTACCTTTACTGTTCTTGCACTGCAGATGTTGCAACCCATGAAAGGGCTGAAGAGATGCCAAGTCAAATGGTTTGAAGGGACAAATAATGTAGTTCACATCTGTCATGGTTTGGGCCGAACTGGCCACTGGGTAGAATGACAGATGCTCTCCCCTACCTCCCTCAAAGAGAGGCAGGAGAGAAAGAGAGAGACTTATGGATTTAGAAGGAACTAAACTACTTTAATAAAATATTAATAATAAAATAAAAAAGCAAATAATAAAATATATACAAAACCATATCAAGCTCCCAGGATGACGATCATGTCACCGGCTGGCACTGAGGAAATCCCAGACCAGACTCAGTGACAGATAGGAACTGGATTCCAGATCCGGATTCAGGATCGGGATCAAAGGCAGACGAACAGACAGTCCTCCTTGGACACCAGCCATTGAAGAAAGAGCCTGACCCTTTGATCTCTCAGCTTTTATAGTGAGCATGATGCAGGTGGGATGGAATACCCCATTAGTCAGTTTTGGGTTACCTCCTCCATGCAGGTGCGACCCCTCTACTCTTTTCCATTTTTGACCTTCCAATGGGGCAAATAACCAAGTTAGCTGGCCTGGGGTGTTATAGCAATTAGTACAAGCAAGAGCCTCTCTGCATACCATTCCTTGGCATCAACTACAAACATAGGTCTTATCACTCTGAGAGTGAACAGCGTCTGCACAACATGCGATTAATTTCAGTAGTTAGAAGAGGCTTAGCTAAAAAGTGAAGTTACTGAACAGAAAATTGGTTCTGTTTTACCTCAGACCAGGACAACATCTAGTCTTGTGTGCCCTAAGCAAGTTCAATGCAACCTGAGCAGTATCTGGAGTCCAAGAAGAGGAGTACTGGGAAAGGTGAAGAGCAAAGCAGGTGCAAAGAGGATTTTCCAGATGGACCAGCAAGAATATGTATCCCTCTTAAAGAGTAACAAGTCTGTTATGTTCATAGTACTTTACTTTAGAGTGGTATCCTGGCTTTCAAACACCCTTTGTAAATTGAATCTGTGCTGATGTGTGCCCTAGGAAAGCTCTCAGGAAAATAAATAGGTGGTTTTCAGTGTTTTCTGCCCTGTAAATACAGTCATCCTGCATTTTCCGTCTGAAAATGATACAGAGTTCAATAGTTCAAATGAATCATAGTGACACTCTCAAATTATTTCTTTCAGCAATGTAAGATGAGCTTGACACAAGATATTAATTACTGAGATCTATCTTTGTGTCAAACACATAATCAACAAAGAAATCTGATTCTGACAAGTGAAAAGGGAAACCACCATTTCCGAACTGCTCCTCCTGAAAGTTACCTCCTTTCAGGGGTAGGGTCTGAGTGTCACTTCCAGCCTGTGTTTCTCACAGAGTGCAGAGATTTCTGGACCGAAATTCTTGACTATAAGGAGAGTTTAGTAAGGGAGTGCCTCAGCCCACCACCCTTTGCGGGAAGCAGTGTTTTCAGTGAGGTTGGAAGGACACTTGGGGCACACGTGAGAGATGTGTGAGAGCCATGGGTCATTTCGGGGGGGACAAGGATCACAGCCACCCCACTGCATTTTAAGATGTACAGAACATCACAGCACTGTCTGTGTCGTCCATTCTTTCACAAATCTAATATGTGATATCTTCACATGCTGATTGCACATCTATGATGTGCAATATGATGAATATTGTACAGGTCACCTCTTGAGCTACAGAGGTGGAAGGCGGAAAGAGGGAAGCTGATTTCATTGCACTCAGGCTTCTAACTCTGATGGAGTATTTCAGCTAGGTATTTATTTTAGTTTTCCTCTTTGCAATCCCATGTCACTGGAGAGACAGCCAAGAGATCCTGAGATTAGCTCCTGGTGAAGTTCATATTACTGCTGTGAGCCATTAGCTTGCGGCAGGCTGGAGATCTGCTCTGTGCCATCGCAAAGTGATTAATGTTGCTCTTGGGCACATCTAGTTCTGAAATTCTAATGGAGTTTTGCTTGGAGAGGGGGAATCGCACAGAGCGACACTTAGTTGTGTTTGATCAATGCCAGGGAGAGCTCTGGATGGCATTTCCTGCACTCTGTCTCCACTACTTGACTATACGTCTTGATATGAAGTTTTGGCAAGAATTTGATATTAGAAGTTATAAGGTAAATGCTTGCAACAGAGTTGCCATACATCCTGAGCCCTAATGAACTACTTGCGTGCCTTACTGATGCCTTTGGGTGGAAAGCCAGAGTACAACTAGTAAATAAATTGCTTTCCACAACCGCCTTCAAGTCTACTTCCTTTAAATGAGCATGGACGTGAAGCACAGCTGTGAACCTATGCCACATTTTTTTTATTTTAATTTGTGATTTTATCCAAAGCAATAGTCTTCTTGAAGCTGGCTCCATCACCGTTCAAAGGCGTTCAACAGAACATTAACTATTGCTAGTGCAACTTGTCAGGTTTTCAGCTTGCTGGGAGAACTGCTTGTTGCCGTTTTTCATTCAGGGCTAGCCACGTGCTGCTCGGACTCATTCTGCTTCCTCCTGGATTCATATTTTAGTGGGATCATCTCTCAGGAGGCAGGCTAAGTTAACTTGCTGAAAAAGCAAAGAGCTTTCCTTTTATAGAATGAAATTGCAAGTCTCTTTCATCTCATTTATGTGGCTGTTACTCCAGTGTGGACACCTGATTTACGGTGCTCACTGATTTACAGCTCTCCAAGACTAGATTTAGCCCTAAGAGTTTCTTGAATTAATGCAGGTGGAAACATAACTGAAGAAAAGACAATGGAAAGGAAAATGCAGTGTAATGGTTGCTAATGAGAGGAGTAATTATGGGTAACTGGTGATTCATGACTGAGCTAAAAGAGTGACACTCAGATTAGTGTCCAGGTGCAGCGAAGGGCAGAGGGATGCACCCACCTTCAGATGCAAATGTGCCATGCCTAAAGCTAAGCTTGTGCAGCATCACTTTGTCTCTGGTGAGACTGTGGTGTAGGAAACCAGTTCCTCCTTTTGTGCTTTCATTTTCATGTAGGGTCATGAAAAACTTGGCAGGTAAGTGCAGACTCACTTCCTTTCAGGTTGCTAACCTGACGGGAGGAAAGAAAACACTGGCAGGCACTGATTCTGAAACTGTTGGCTTCAGGGATTCACTGCCTGGGTGATTTTTGCTTTTCATTGTTTATTAAGATATAAGGGTGAGTTGGCACCAAAACCACGAGGTCAGTCCCAAATTAAGCAAATAAATACACTTAACTTCTGCTTTAAAAAAAGATCTGTAATTATGCTTTTCTATGAGAACAGATGGTTCCATCATTTCTGCTTCTGTAGAATGTTTTGTTTTGGTAGGATACAGTCATTATCTCTGTCTCTGTTATTTTTCTTAAGCTTTTGGTTTATGTCAGTTTTCACCATTATCACATCTCTGGGTGCATTAGAACCCAACTCTGTGACTGCAACAACGAGAAATTGGCTTTACCAATTATTTTCATAATTTCTTAAAATACTTGCAGTTTTCATTCCAATTTGCAATGAAATAGCAAAGTTTCCTGCACCTAGAAATTCTAGTCAGCTCTCATTTTAAAGTAATGGGGCAAGGGACAAAATTTAAAGCGCTAGATAAATAACTTGCATGCACTGCCTACACTGAAAGAAGATGGATTACATGTATTTCCTTCTCTCTTCTTTGTCTTGTATACCCTCTTTCTTGATGGACAGCCAAGCAAGGGCTGAAATGTGCTTTAGATAGACTTCAATAGCTTTTTTTTTTTCCTCCTTCCTGACCAGTGGGATTTAACTTGCAATGTTTAGTGCAGAACTGTACACTCCATTTGGTACAACTTCAAGAGCACAATAATTACAGGAATAAATCACCAATATCGGCTCAGTGTTTGTGGAAATGAAGATTATAAAGCACTAGAAAGCTGCAAGCACTAGCAGCTACAGAAGACAGTACTGGAAAGTAGTTTGTCTCTAAAGTTACTTCCCTAAGGAAGAGAGTTAATGATGATAATAATATTCTTATTCTTTTGTTACTTTGGGGACCAGAACTTTGGAAATGGGTCTGAGCAGTGGTATAGGCAGACAAAACCAGAAATGCCTCCAAATGTAAAAACTGCAGTACTCAAGACATCACCTTCCAGAGAGAACATGGAGGATACTTTTCCTACCTGTCTCAGGCACCTTTGGGTCTTGATCTTTAAAAATATTCCAAATTTTGGTTCCTATGAAAGTAAGGAAGGTTAAAATATCCAGCAGGGGTTTGTGTCTGCTGTGTAAAGTCATTTTTTTGCCCTCTGTCCTCTTGAAGCTAGCTCAAATTTGCAGCCAGATACACTATATAACAAATTTAGTTTGTGTTGCTTAATATGGGATGCAAGCTTGACCCTCTTTCTGCCCCTCCTCCCGTTGTCCCAGATATAAGCGTGGCAATACTCAGTATTGCAATACTTGCATATTCGTGGGTGTCGCCTCCCCGCTGTGGCTCCACACAGTATATTACCAAAGAGGTCTGCAGAAAACTTTGTGGTGTGTATACAGACACTCAACCTTTGGGGGTTTTTGGCTTGACATGCACTAAAGCAAGCAGGAGCTCAGCTATTGAGGAGAGGTAAATTTGTTACAGATAGTTGTTGAGATTAAATACATCATTGTAGCATCCTTGAAGGTTTTTGGAAAGGTTCCACATCTCCCCCACATTTCTTGAAGGAGTGCTCACAGAAGGAGCCGTCATGGCTCCTTCCTGCACTAACCAAGAACTGAGGGTCAGGGCAGGAGGAGTGATAGATGATAAGGCACAACAAATCATAAATGGGATACCTAGAGGTGTTTTAGACAGTCCTTGAGTGTAAGGATTGAGCTTCTGCAGCCTTCAGTTGACTTACACCAAATGAGGAATGTGACTGGCCTGTTTGTATCGATTTAGACTACCTTGCCAAGGAAAAGCTTGTTAACCGGGTAAGACTGTATAGTCTCCAAGTAAAACATTTCAAAAATGAGAGCAAGTGCCCAACATTTATATCACCGGGCTGGCTATTTTCTTTCTGTGATAAATGCCAATGCTGAAAGGCAAACAAGAAGCAGAATGTATTCTGTTCTTCATAATTTTGGATAATAGAGGCTCCAAACTGTTTAAATTTGGAACCACTCAAATGCTAAAAAGACATCAAAACCAATATAAAATATTTTATAAATATGCTTCAATACGACTCATTCATTTTGCTTTGATTAAAGTAAGAACAAACCTCTTGTGACATTTTCAAAACAAAATGGGACAACCTCAATAAGTCACTCACTTTTTTCTATCTAATAATAGTTCGAAAACAGTATCCAGAGAGGCATTTCACTTTCAATGAAACTGCAAGGAAAACCTCTTCTGGCTAAAATATTTCAACCAGCTCTGGGACTGAAAACGTCCTGGGTTAACATTTATCTTGCAGACAGACAGATCTATTTCCTGGCAAGACCACCTGGCTGGTGAATACCAGGGGATAAAACCAACATATACAAGTCTCAAGATAAAGGTTTCTGTCACAAATAAATCAATGTCCCAGCAGTACGTAAATGGAAAGTGGGAGAGGAGAGATTGTAAGGCTGTGATCATGTGAATTTATTAGAATTCAGGTCATGCTGATGTATGAAAAATGTTCTCGGGGAACAATAATTCACTTTACTGTGGACTAGATAGACTGGGAAATATGGCATCTTGCCTTAGTTTTCAGAGCTAGTATTTCACATGGATGGGAAATGGGAAATTCACTGTGGCAGTAAGGAATGAAACAGTAGGGGAGAGAAAATTTGAGGCTTAACCAAAACTTTCAAAGTGACTAGTGACACTGGATTGCTAATGGAATCTTATTTTTGGAAAGGTAATCTAGAAACATCTGTGTCTCTTTGATGTCTCTTCAAAACTAGGCACCCAAACAGTGAGGAACACATCCTAACTTAATAAGTCTTAGTCTTAGTGATTAATTCTAGACTGTCTCTGGAAAAGAAAGCATACAATACCAATACTTCTTTGGACAAGAAGAGATTGAGCATTTGTAAGTAATTTAGCAGTTGTCAACACTGATTTACAAGAACAGTAGAAAAACCCAAAACAAATAAATATGATCTGTTCATAGGACTTTTTTAGCATCTTGGTTTCCTATTTTCAGACATCTTACTCTGTGAACCTTTGTTTATTGCCCAGAAGTGGACTTTATCAAGTTTATTAGCATGGTGTCAAGTGACATCAAGTGGTCATTTGAAGAAATCATTTGTGTCTTTCTTTCAGAGCAGTAGCCTTAGACTACGCTGCAGACCCCCAATGGCTGAGGTGCACAGAACCACAGTAAGAGCTCAGTACTGATCCATTCTACTGTATTAAAACCAAACATTCATAAATGTGTCCACTCTGTGCATGTACTTTGTGCAGTCCGTGAAAGACTACAGTCTTCCCATGATTCCACTGAGCCAAATATTTGGGAACGAAATTCTTGAAATTACCCAGGATTTCTCTACTTCCTCAATCAGCTACATCGGTTGGTATCAGCCAATACATTCCTAAATATATTGAAACAGAGCTTGTTTCAATAAACTTCATATTCTAACCTTAAGAAATCCATGGTCCTGACCATCAACGTTCATTGCACAAGCATCCGAGAACTTTTGTAAAATGCTGGTGGCCCATGTTCCAGGAAAATGAGTGAAACAACAGGCTTGCTAGTTGAGCAGCCCTGAGCAACCTGCTCTGGGAGACCCTGCTGCAGCATGGGTGTGGGACTAGACAATCTCCAGGGATCCCTTCCAGCTTCATCCATTCTGTGAGCCTGTGATTCTGTTCGGTTGCAACAATATTGAAATACTTGTTTTGAAAACACTTTTGTGTGTTGATTTGTTGTTGGTGTTTTTTTCCTCAGAACGTCCCTATCCTCACAATCTGCTATAATGTAATTATCTAGTGTAAAAATAGTCTTTCACAAAACTTTCAACTGCTGTCGTTCCCAGATTCGCTGTGTGAAAAAATTCCAAATCCATAATAATCTGCCCAGCTCTGGAGGCAGAGACAGTGGTACTTGAAACCTTGCTGTCTAGACCAGTTCTGGATTCCTACCAGGTCTGATGTATTGCTAACTAGATTCTGTGTATGTTTTTCAGGGAGGCTGAAGACAACACAAATGCTATAAATTCAGCTCAGTTACTCTTGATGTGGGTTGCTGCTGTCTCAGAGTTCTGGTGACAATTTCAGCAATTTTTAAATTTTCATCTCTACTTTTAACATGCACTTTAGCTTTACTAAATCTAGTACCTAGATTAATGGCATCTCATCCATTTCTCTGGCTTCCCTTGTGATGCTCTGGTGGGATTACGCAGCTTCGATATTTTTTTCAGCTGTTCAGGTTGAACTGATAAATATGTAATAACACAAAAGTGAACAGTGTACTAAAAGTGCTGTTAAGAAGTTGTGAATCGAGATTGTTTATAGCACCTGTTGTATTTCTGATCTGTTCAGAAGTGATTTGTTTTTCCTCAGCATTTCAATTAAGTCATGCTGAAATCATTCAAGCTACAACTATTAGACATGACACAACCCTCTATCTTTAGAGGTTTTAGAAAAAAAAAAAAAGAGCTAGCTTGTCTAAAAAGTAGGAATATTGACACATTCAGGCAGTGTTTCTTGTTCCATAATGTTCATTTCTACCAAAGATTCCCTGTATGTCTGATAATTTAAAAGACGAGAGGACAGAAGTTTCCTGTAAGTTTGGAAAAAATCGTGACAGTGTTTAATGCTCTGTGGTGACGGGATGGCTCCAGGCCCATCCAAGTAAGGTATTTCTGTGTTACTAGACAATATCTTCTATAAGACCTCGCTTCCAAGCCCTGTGAAAGGGACTTGCAAGTGTGAGGGGGTAGAGATAAGCTCTAATGCTCATATAGTATATGAAATGAAGTCATAGAGTCGCATCACATCAAGGTACCTCCTGAATGGCGCTACCATACAGTGATGATCAAGACCATCAAGAGATGAAGAGCCCAATTCCCTCCTTTGTAGCACAGAGATAGCTATGGCAGCTCTCCAGTTCCTGTCTTGTTCCAGATGAAAAAAGCCCTGAAAAATGGAGGTGCTATATTTTTTTAAAATGGCCAGAGGAGATAGGGGTCATCCTGTAAGGGCCTCGTACTGAGAGTTTGAGTTACATGGGGCTCTGAACAATACAGTCATTTCCAGAGAGAGTCACTGACCCACCCGAATTCTAGATGCTTAGCCAGTCTTTGGTAGGCATGAGTATTGGAAGAGTAGTTTTGGTGCTGCGTAGAAGAAGAAACGTCAGGAGGTAGCTGGAAGAGGTTGACAGCACAGGGTTACTGTTGAGTAGAACTTTTTTGACTTGCAATTTTGAACTTCGTGTCAATTTTGGATGTGTCTCCTGCTCTGCACACCCTCTCCTGTACCAATGAAGCAACACTATATATTTCCAATACTGAAAAAGTAGCAAACTCACTTAAGAAAAGACCCACTTTTATACCATGCAAATTCAGACTGTGGCAAGCTTTGAATCAGTCCCTCAATGTAGGTTTTCAGATGTCAGTACTTTTATTGTAACTCATCCCACTTCAACCTGGGTAACCAGCTACTGAATCCAAACTTTATAAAGGTCCGGCAGTGCTTCCTGTCCCAGTGTACTCACATTTCCATGCAAAAGTATATTTGTATCAGTCATTGATCAAATACTCAAAATGTCACTTTACCATTTTTACAGCCACCGACCGTCCTGCATACTTTCCCTTCCCGTTTTGAATTTATTCCAGTCGTTTCAATCTCTTCCAAGCCTTTGTTTTTACAGGAGCGGTAGTGCTTTTCCCAACAGGTAAAACTATTTCCATTCCAGGTATTTGCCGAACAGTTAATAACTGTGTCCTATAAATCAAATGACCTAGTGCTTTCTGAAAAGCAATGGAATCTTTTCCATCAGCGGGAATGTATCAGTATTTTAATTAAATGCAAAATAATACTCATTACATCTAACAGTGCAAGTAGGAGAAGTTTGCATTTTATCCAAATAAATGAGCAAACAGACCAAATCCCAAGAGCAGCAGAATGAAATGGAATTAAGCTGCCTGTGATGGTTTCCCCCCTAAAATAATCATTCCTGGCCACTGTATCACAGGTGCTTCCGTTTTTCAATTTATTTCTTAATTACATTTTCCTTTCAGATTTTTCTCTAACTTCAAGTGCCATAATTCATCTATCTCTTTTCCTTCCTTTCTAAAAGTTACCTTAGACTCAGTCCGAAATGAAAGTGGGAGAACAAGCTGGAGCACTGATTGAAATGGAAAATGGCATCACTCTATTAAGGTTCAAAATAACAACTGGAAAAATTTCCAAAAGCTAAAGGGAAAAAAATAATAAATCAGCCATGTGTACAAAATGTCATCAAAGTACCCTTCGGTTGAGTCAATTTTGTCCTGTGTGTTAAACCACTTCCACAGAAGAGTCACCAAAAGGCTTGGCATGTGCAGGGTCTTTAACATGCTTGCAAAGCACAACGGGACATATGACAAAGCACTGCTGCATGGGAATGGTGAGATGCCCGAGAAGGGGGATTTGGGCTCTGAAATTCAGCCTGTGGGTACCTATAGAGGGTGGCAGGCAGAGGATCCACAGCCATGGATTCATGCTTGCAAGTGGAGTCTTATAGCAGCTCTACGCTATGCCACCACCCTGTGCATAGGCTTTGCTCTCAAGCACCACAGGATTGCCCTGTGTTTTCAGAGTAGTCCATCCACACATCAATGCCCTACTCTTTGCCGGGCTTCTAGGGAATGTCTATGCTGTTAAATGAAAGACAGAAAGCCAGTTTGAGTGCTGGACCTCTATTGTCTACATTGCTTAGCTGATAACTCACTCTCCAACTCTGTTGTGGACCTCTCCAACTCATTTCTAGACAAATTCAGGACAGAAAAGAAAGGCTCTAAACAGCATAAATGTGAGCCAACTGGTTCCACTTGCTCTTGATGTCCGAGGCTGTTTCCTTTAGTGGCACAGACATGGCCCAAGCAGGTTTCTGGAGGAATTGCCTGGTTAGTGTTTTATCCCAAAATAATGCTTGCAGTTCTTTAGGGTTGAAAGTTACCGGTGAGGCATTGAGTTTGGGATCTCTGTTCATTCAGAGGCTTCACAAGGAGACATGTGGAGTAGATTCTAGTATCAAAAGGACCTGAACTCTTTGAAGCGATGGGAGAAATTCCCTTGGCTCCAGGGGCCCCATATCTGACCATGGTTGCAGAACAGCTCTGGGGACTGCTGCGGAGACCAGAGGTGGGCTGGCTGTGCATCCGCTTCTAGGAAAATGCCCACAGGGTTTTTCTACATCAGCAAAAGCCTTCTGCACGTTGCCTGACTGTGTTCTGGCCAGTTGGAGGAAAGCAGGGCTTTTGAGCAGTCCGTCATAATGTGTTAGTGCCTTTTCTGTCCTGTTCGTATCCCATAGGCGCTATGCAGTATTAAGATGTATTTTTGCTAACAAAATCTGAAAGCCTATTAGGAGTGACTTTTGTGTCTTTATCAGCAAAAATGCAGATTTAATCTGATATGAAAACTACTAATCCATCAGGACTTGGACATTTCATTAGCATGGAGAGAAGCTTTTATTGCCTGCTCAAGCTCATAAACTTGTCTCCAACTGGAAGGAAATGGCACATAGTTTGAAATCCCGGAGTTGGGTAGTACATGTGCTCAGGTGTCACGTCAATCTCACTTGCCCCAGGGAATGCTTGTAGCACTGTACTAAGCCCACGTTTGAAGGTCGCATGAGGAGAGACTGCTACTCGTCATGCTGCTCTGCGGCCAGCAGCTTTGCCTCTGCAGTCACTGTGCTGGGAGCTCAAGCATTGCTTGGGAAAGTGCTACTTGAGTAGTAGGGATAGATACTAAGTTACTGGCCAGCTAAGCGGTCCCTATGAACCTCCGAAATCAAGGAAGGAGAGAAAGGAAAGGAAAAGTAATTTATGGAGAGTCATAGGTGAGGACTTGGTTGGGCTTTTCACCCAACAGCATCAATTCCTGCCTCAGAGGGATGAAATACTGAGTGAGTCACTGGAAGAAGTCTTGGATCCTTTCTTCCCATTGTCACTCTGTGCTGTCCCACCCATGTTTTGCTCACAGTCCCTTTGGTTCTCTATCACCCTCACCAGTGCTTTGCCTTCCTGTCTTCTCCTTTTTCCTTCTCATCTCTGTGCCTCTGCATGTGCCTAACTGGGCTTTTCTACTTCACTGCTCCTTCTCTTATATGGTTCATCTGGGTTTTCCCTCCTTCTCCCTTTTCCCAGCCTTAAGAAGGGTTCTTCTGTGATAGCTCTTCTTCATAAACTGTGGAGAGCATAGATTTGAGCCCTGAATGAGGGCACTTCTTCAAAGTGCTCCTGGAGGGGACAAGGAGGTTTAGGGATGGCTCTAACCCTGGAAAGAAAATTTGAGTCTACTGTTTTATCATCCTGAATCTTATATTTCATCCAACTTTAGAAAAGATTATACATAGGCTATTACTGTCACAAACATGGTGTAGATCTGCTGCAGGAAGATTTTTGTGTATTATTGTTTGAAAATGGCGAGAGCTGGTCCCTCCTGCATCTTCTGCCACTATTACTCGGGTGATGGATCTGCATTTAGGGGATGTCCAGGGAATTCTGATGAGCATTGGTACAATTCCCATCAAAATCTAAATACTGATGCTCTATTCAACCTCAAGGGTGGAATGAAGTTGTTCAGAGCACCTAGCATTAGACCCCTCCATTCGAAGGCCAGTCCTCTGTATTGCCAATGCCGCCATGTTCCCAATGGAGGGAGTCTGCCTCCCCTAAAGAGCAATTCAAAGTGGTGGTACTACCTCTTCAGACCTGTCTCCCCACTTACTAGTAGCACACAAAATTAGGGTCTTCTGTTGTCCCTCAACCTCTCAACTGCTTGCCTTTTAAGTTGTACTTTTAATTAGTCTCCTGAGCAATCTGATAACAGAAATATGTCAATGAAGAAAAAATCAGTAACCTGATATAGCAAAAAATGGTTCTAATCCACACGTACAGGATTCATTAGCAGAAAGACAAAACCATCAGTGTATTTATCTGACCACTTCAGCTGTTACACAATAGCTATTTGCAAATCCAGGGTTATGTCTCACAGCTGGCGCAGCCTGGCTTAGATAAATATAAAACTTGCTGTAAGGGAATAGCTCGTAATTGGGTTATGCACAGTGTTTTAATTAGATTTACGTAAATGCATACAATGCATTGCAGAAATCAATAGCTTGAAGAGCTTCTTTGGGTTTATTGTTCCATTCAGCAACATCAAGTCAGCTGAATTTAATAGCATGCTTACATTTCCGCCAGCCCTCCAAAAATGGCACTCTTAACATGACTGATGGTATGTTTGAAATGTGCTGTGCTGCATAATGAGCTCCACTGAGCGAGTCCATTGCACGGTGCCCTCTTTTATCAGTCTGGCCACTTGCAGACTGGGCACTTGCAGACAGTACCTGTCCAGTACAAAGGAAGGAGGAAGGAAGTATTTTAATTCTAGGAAGAATTTAAGAACTAAACAAAAGCTGTGCCATCCAAAACAGTACACGTGAATAGTAATTAATCTGACTTGGTAGGCTGATATGAGCTTATCAGTTGCTGGAGTTAAAGTGTTTACCATTTCCGCAAATGGTAGCAATGGTAGAGAGTGAAGCAAAGTTTTTTTGTTGTAACTAGAAGTGAAAGCACATGAGCTACACATACCATGTTTCATAGACAGGGTGTGCTGATTTTCTGCAGAGATCTTAGGGGAAAAAATAATTGTTTCATTATTTATTTCAACTGAGAAATTGAAATTGTTAAAAATAATTACTTTATTATTTACTGATAAAGACTTTCTTGTCTGTATCCATCAACTGAGAGGAAAAAGCAGAAAGAAAACAGTGTTATCAGCTATTTCTTAAAGGGGACAAGTTCAAGTGCAGTGTGAGATGGATTTGAATACTCTGAGGGTCCCAAATAGCTCTGTATTTTTTTTTTTTTTAAGGGGAAAAGTAGCAGATTTCCTTTTTTTCCTGTTTTATTTTCTACCTCAATGTGGTCTGGTTGGCACTACTGCTTTTCCATACCTGAAGAAGCCTTTCGGCCCTTAGGATCAGGAACCCTTTTACACAAAATAAGGGTAAGACTTTTAGAACAGCTTAGTATTGGGCTCACTTACAGTCAGTGGAAAGCAACTGTCACCAAGTGCTTCAAAGCTGTTACCTTAAAAGATCACTTGTTACAGAGTAAACTATGACTTTCAAGAACATCATCAAGTGTAGAGTTATGCACTCAGAAGTTAACTGTCGGGTTTAAAGAGCTTGTGCAGGGTCCATCTTTGAAGTCTTTTTGTGATATAGTCTTTAATTGACTGATGGCTGTCGAAACCTCCGGCCTTCTTCAGTTCCTCAGTGGACACCATTCATTTCTCTTTGCTGGACAAAGTGTAGTTTCAAGCTGGTTTTACTGCTGCTGTTTAGCCCCAGTATATTGTTTCTCACTAATTGGGTTTTATCACTGTAGTAACATGACCAGATTTCTGGGTGTTTGAAGATGCTCAGAAAGTTGTAATTGAAGTTTACAAATCATCATTGTTTTTCCCTGGAAATCCCAACTTGATCCATCTGTTCTTCCATCTGTAAGCCTGAGCTCTTCAGCTCTACCTCTCCAACCTGGGGTTTTTTTTGTCTCTTTTTCCTATTGTACCATTCAATCCTATCTTATCCCCTTCTCCCAAGTTCAGATCCTGTCTTATCTCTTCATTCTTCCTCCTCCATTCTGTCACTTTGCTGGATCCTCCTCCCAAACTCTTGTCTCCCCCTTTCTTCCCCCTGATTCCTGCCCCATCAGCTTCATGTTTTGGCTGTTTTTCATGCCCTTCATCTTGACTGCATGTCATCCTAGCTGTCCTCATACAGCCTCTGTGTTTACCCAGTGAAGTGCTACACAACCCTTCAGCAGTAATTGAAGAGAAAGTCCAGTTCCACTTTCACCACTGCAGTCTGCAGCACATGGTATCCTACAGGGCCATGGCCTTAACTCCACACCAGTTGCTTGTAAGAAGGATCACACATCTCAGAGGCTGTGCAGTCTTCTGAGACTGAAGCTGCCACCTTCAAAAGTATCAACAGTCAAAGTCAGAAAAATCCACTGAACTGAGCCCTATAATGTGGTGCATTTTCACAACAGCAGGAAAAAAGAGAGTTGTGACACCAAAGACCACACCTGCACTAAATTCTACTATGCTCATGGTTTGTAATGAAACTAAGCAAAGCAAAACAAAACAAAAAGGCTTGCCAGTATTATTTTTAAGACAGCAAAGGAAAACATGGTTCCTGTTCTCTTTTATTCTTGTTCAGAAGTGCTAAACTATGTTCTCATTTGGTTTTCACCAAAAAAGAAAAAAGAAAAAAAAACCCACACAATAAACAAAACCAAAACAAAAATCCTAAGCAGCCCCTGCCTTACATGAATTCTGAGAGCGAAAAAATTTAGTGATAGTATAACAAAGCTATAAGCAAATGAAAACAGGTTCTCTTAAAGGAAGTATTGTATTTATCAGGCCTTGCACGCACACACACAACCTGAAATGGCTCAGAGACCATCTTGCTTTCAGTAAGTGATGTTCCCCTTCATTAAAAAACAGAAGTTGCTGTTGATAAAGGCATACCATTAATTTAATTCAAAAACCAAAAGCCATTGTATCCTCAACAGTTTGGTGCTTACACTGATTTATATCATCATAAAGGTTAAATTTAAATTTTATGAAAGGATGGGAATTGTCATTGTTGAGGGCTAAAGCTTTCATTTTGTCTAGAGTGCAGCTAGAGTGAGCAGCAGTAGCACATTTGGACTTACGCAGGCTAAGAAATGGAGGACTGTGGAAACAAGCACTTAATAGAAATAATCTATTTGGACCAACTAATTTGTGAGTTTCCATTTTTGCCACTTAGTTCGGCTGATTTTTCCTTCTTCTACCTTTTTTTTTCTCTTGTCTTTCATCTTGTGCTGTCTGCAGCAACACTGTAGTTCCAAAAAAATATGGTCGTCTGACAGGCCTGGTGAGACCTGTCTTCATGCAAATCTTCTGCTAAGTGGACTGACACCATAGCCAGAAATATCCAAGTAAATATCGTTTTCAAAAAAAAAAAAAAACAATTAGAAAGACAGCAAATAGAATTCTGTGCTTGAGTATCTTCATCAGACATATCCCGAAAACTATCCTGGTTTTCTCAATGGATTGAGCACTGGAGACCAAAAGGTGGTTTTCAGAAAGGAAGATTTAAGGTGCCATTTATATCAGTGCACAATCTTGTGATAACCAAGAAAATTTCCAGTCATTAGAGCTATGCAGACCAGACTTTAGGCGTATCATCTCAATTAAACAGATTTAAAACAGAAGTTACATAACTAAAATATGAGTCCCTTTTGCTCTGTAAGGAGGAATCGGATCATGACCTGGCCACAGATGCAGAATTTGCATATGGCAAGAAATATGCAAATATGCCAATAAAGTATTTCAAATGAAAACAACAACCACTAGAATTTGAGGTGGGAATGTGCACCTGTCCTATAAAAATGGTGGTGGGTTTTTGCAGAATAAGACATTCTTCAATGAATTTTCTAAGACTAAGTTTATGCAGGGAAATGCTAATGTTATTATGTAAAGGAAGCCGCTTGGCCAACTCAAATCAAGTTTGGACCGCATCCTATAAAGTCTGTCTGGTTAAAACAGGAGTAAGCATATGCATTTTCATTGCCTGGATTTGAACAGTAGTCCCCAAAATAACTTGGTTCAATATTTGGCAGACAGGGAACAAGGAAGAAAAGCTGAATCTTCGATAAAATTGTCACTTGTATTCACAAGAATAGCATAGACCAGAGTAAGGTACTTTGGAACTGCACAAAAGAACAAACAGCAAGATGGAGCAAGAGACAGTCAAAATCACAAGAAAAGATAAATTAAGGTCAATGCTCTGGTGGACTTGACAGATCCCCTGAATGAAAAAAGGAAATCAGTTCCACATGGCAGCTAGGAGCCAATAAGAAGTGAACGATAAGGACAGGAGATGGCAGAAGAAAGCAGGTCCTGGGCTAAGAACTTGAAGAAATGTCACAAGGAAATTGACACTGGAGAATATTGGTTACCTATAGTTTCGCTTACTTGTAGTACATGGGGAGCATATGGGGATGACGTTCTGTCATCCTTAAAAATCAAGTTAGGTGGCTGGTGTCCTGGTGTATCACTCTTTTTGCAATTAGTTTCATGGTGAGAAGAGTAACTATACATGGTGTTTGTAAGGATGCACTAGCCCACCTCCTTTGAGCCCTAGTTGATGCATAGACATGAAGTGTTCCTTCAACTGACCAGTCCAAGGTAGAGAGGGTGAGCTTTCCCTCCATCAACTGGCCAGAGTGGTGAGCTGTGGTGGCCTTAAATTGTGGTGGTGCATAATAGACTGAACACTCCAAAACTTTCAAACCTACTGTTATCCCTTTTATATGTCATTATTCAGCTCTGGCACCTTCCAGCTGAAACTGTTCTAAGCGTATAGTAGGGCTAGTTTTTTCCATTACATATCTCATGGAAATCCATAAAGCAGAATTTTCAGAAGCAATGCTATTGGTTTTCAAATTGGACTTTTGACACTCTAAATTAATGTGATGGAAATAGTTCTCTTGTGAAATATTGTGGAGAAAAGATCCCACATTTCACTGATTTCTTTTTGCTCACTTTTCTATTTTAAGAACTCATGTAAAAGGAGTCAGGATTCTGCAGTCATCCAGGTCTGATGGTTATTCCTGACACTGGTCACGTCACCCTGGAATGGTCTCAGGAGATGTCTTCTTCCACGTTCTCACAGCACCATGGGAATACAAACTGGTGGTAATGCTGTGGCTAGTGGCACTTCCCAGGAGATGGGCCTGGATTGTGCCTGGTGAATGGTTGCTAAGAATAAAGAGATCCCAATAGACGGTTGTTATAGAATAAGATTAACAGATTCTTGGCCAGACAAAGTCACCCTGATCAGCCAGTCTCACCGCTTGCATAATGAAAGCCAGATTCAGGCAGCAATTTAGGTAAGAAGCCCATAGCATTTCTTGGAGTTACTTTTAATTCTTTTAAATGAGGTTCTGTGTGTTCTTAAATACACCAAGTGATGACGAACCCACCACTTGCCCACCATAAGACTTAGAAGCCAGTCACTGTCAGCGCAACAGCAGTGCTCTCTCTTCTCTAATGTGAATGGGTCCAGTGGCCTGCACACTGGCTTTTGTGACATCTTTCACAAGCAATAAAGTCATCACTGATTAACGGGGACATCTTCCCCACCATTATCTTGACTATGATCTTCATCACTTTCTCTTGGTTTAACTGAATAGATGGCACTGAAGTCCCATATTTCTACTGTGAAAATGTATGGGTTGCATACCAGAACCGACAACTATTTTTGACATGCAGGAGCGAAGTCCAGAGATGGCCCTCTCCCAGTGCTGCCCTACTTGTTGCTCTTACCTCTGTGAGTACTGCCCAAGTGGGATACTCAGTGGGCTGAAGGGATAGCAAAAGGCTGTAGATGAAGAAATATTAAAGGTCCTTCATTTACCTCATTTGAACTCATTTGAGGATCCCTCTGGCCAGCAGAAGCAAACCAATCATGAGTGGGGTCACCACACATGCTCGCTCAAAAGCAGTTCTGCTTCAGTAAGCTTTGGAAATTTGGCCCTGCACAAATTTCAGGGGAGCTAAATCTTTTAAGTTGTCCACAAAGGAAAATTAAGAAGAAGGTGTTCTGGAAGTGAAATGCTTTAGTTCATTTTTCCTTTATGTTCATAGAACACACAACATTTTAAAGCAAGAATGAAATCTTTAACATTAAAAATACTTGAAATATTATAGTGTGATGTTTTCTGCTTTTTCCTTTACTTCTGTTTGTTTCCAAAGATAAAATATTGGCAGAATCAACATGATTTTAGTATTGATTCATACTTTTGTTAAGTCATAACAAGCCTGCCCGTGGTGTTTACTATAGTTAGTTACATTCAGGTAGTCTTTCAGATAAACTCAGACTTGCCTGAATTCATTCATGGGAAAGGCTGACCACACATCTGGGGCTCGCAGCTCCACTCAGTAAGGGAAAAAATCTGCCACCCTTTCTTCCAAGGTTTGGCGTTATACACTTTAATTATTGCCAGTTATTTCAGTGAAACTGTCTGTGCAGTAAGGTACTTCTAAATGTTCAGAAAAGCGATAGAATCCAGCTCTACCTCATTATCATGGCTATAGTGAAATAGTAAAGGCGGAATAAATTGCCTGGTATAATTATGTATGTGCCAGATGTTCTTAATCATTCCACTTCAAGCCTCCTTTGCTAACTGCAATTTTGAGCCTTTTCCAAATGTAAAGGAATTGGTAAACATGAGTAATTAAAAAGAAATTAAATGGATTTTAGAAGTGAATTACTGTAGTTCCTGCAACACTATATAATATAATTAGCACCTCTAAAATCAATCTGGGCTAGAAGATGTGCTTTATGTGGCACAAAGGATGTTTCATTTGTGGTTTGCACTAAAAACATAGTTGTTGTGTTAGTGTGGTTAAACATCTCAACAGAACCATACCAGGCGAGTAAGGAGAAATTTATTCTTACAGCTGATTTATTAAAATAGAAACAGAAAGCCATATCTCAGCTGGTGTAAATCACAATATTTGCACTGACTGTTACATGCTGAACTTGCACCAGCTGAGCCTGTGGCCCATCCTCCATTTGGATTCATGCAAACAAAGGTCTGTCGGTAACCCTATTCCTAATGAATTATTTTTGTCTCTGTAACTAGAACTCCTCTTTCAAATAGGACAAAGTTCCTGTACGTGAAAGCAGAAGATACCCTACTATTAGCTCATTTTTGTTTTTATTCTGTTGATATTTGGAATCTTTCTTTTCTTTGCTTTCCAGTACTCTGAGGATATGAAGAAAAAAACAAAGCTGTAACACAGGTTGTCCCAAAGAAAACAGATTTCTGGCCAGTTTTCCTTAGAGGCTTAAAGACACCTGTGTTTTGTCAGAACTCTGTGACATCCCATAAAAGCTCCATTTATCTAGGAGAACACAGATATTACGAACAGAGGAAGGTGAGTAAGCATGGGATATCTGTTACAGGAATCACAGACATAGAAGTGTTGATTGGAAAGGATCTCTGGATGTCTGTAGTCTGATTTACTGGTCAGCCATGATTCTGACTGGCTGTCTCTTGAAAGCCTCCAAGGATGGATATTATAGCACCTTCCTGTGCAGCTTGCTCTAGCATTGCACCAACCTCCTGATGAAAAAGTTTCTCCTGACCCTCCTAAATGGCAATCTACGGGTGTTATCTTTTGTCATATTGGCTGCCCCTACTGGGTCTGCCTTTGTAATCCTTGTAATTACCCTTAAAGTTGTTGAACTACCCTTCAAACCACCTGATCATGCATTAGCCTCCTCTCTGCTGGATTAAAGAAGCCCGGGTCCCTCACTATCTCATTGTAGGTCATGTGCACTCTTAATTTTTATTGAACTTGGTGTTCACCATAATCCCCTGGTCCTCTTCAGCAGGACTGCTGCTCATTGAGGCAGAAAACAGCCTGCACGAGGAAACGGAGTTAATTCCAGGTGCAGAATATTGCACATCTATTTGTTGAACTCCATGAGGTTTCTATTGTCCCAGTCAAGTTTCTCAAGATCCCTCTGGGTTGGAGAGAAGCATCAAAAGAGATAAGAATCCTTTTCTGTGTATTTTGTGCTAAATACAAGGCACCTCCTTGAGTTACTTCCAGTAAATTCTTCACTTGCACTTAATTATCTTCATCTGAAACTACAAAGTATTTCCTACAAACTGGGAAGGAAGTAACAGTATTTCTGTTCTTAAATACATGGGATATATCAGAAGTTAGGGTACACACCTAGTTTGCAGAAACACTTAGGTACATATAAGGAGGTGATTCTGCCCCTCTACTCCACTCTCGTGAGATGCCACCTGGAGTACTGCATCCAGCTCTGGAGTCCCCAACATAAGAAGGACATGGACCTGCTGGAGCGTGTCCAGAGGAGAGCCACGAGGATGATCCGAGGGCTGGAGCACCTCTCCTATGAGGAGAGGCTGAAAGAGTTGGGGCTGTTCAGCCTGGAGAAGAGAAGGCTCCGGGGAGATCTTATTGCGGCCTTCCAGTACCTAAAGGGGGCCTACAGGAGAGCTGGGGAAGTACTTTTTACTAGGGCATGTAGTGATAGGATGAGGGGGAATGGCTTTAAACTGGAAGAGGGCAGGTTTAGATTAAACATTAGGAAGAAATTTTTCATTTTAAGGGTGGTAAGGCACTTGAACAGGTTGCCCAGAGGCGCTGTGGAGGCCCCATCCCTGGAGGTGTTCAAGGCCAGGCTGGACGTGGCCTTGGGCAACCTGGTCTAGTGGGAGGTGTCCCTGCGTATGGCAGGGGGGTTGGAACTTGATGATCTTCAAGGTCATTTCCAACTTAAACCATTCTATGATTCTATGATTCTATGATATTCACACAGAGTACCTATCGCGTCTGCTGCCTGCCTCTTGACTGTCACAGCCAACAAATGGGTATTTGCCTCCTGTCACCAGGTTGCAAGTTGAAAAGTGGAAAGTTGCTTCAGCCATCCGTATGCTAGAACTAAGTAGGCAATGCAAAGGAAAGCATCTTGTATCGTACTCATGAGAAGCTCATCTGAATCTTTTCAAACACAGTGGACCAGATCTGCTGCTGCTGCTAAATCAGCCTTCGCTACAGTGAAGATATGGAGTTATGCCAACTGACAGCAGGGCCAGAGCAACAGCACTTTAATGGGTTTTGCCTTATTTAACTATTACCATTTGTTACAGGACTGTTCATTAGATGCAGCATAAAGTACAAGTATTTTTATTGGGTTTTCAGCTATCCTTTCCTGTTAGAGGAAGGTTCCACTTTCAAATGAATGCTAGAAGAACATTAAAGTTTTAGCTATTCCTAATCTTTATGGTTTCATTTGAGTTCATAATGTATCTTTTGGTTTATCCTATGAGCTGGGAGCTATCTATTTGAGGGACTTAGTCCAAAGATACAGTGTAAGTAGAGAGTTTGGTTAAGCTGATTTTTGCAGTCTAAGTGGGTCTAAAGCACATCATGCCTGGGATTATCTTTATACTTGTGGTTAAATTTCACAGAATTTGAGAATTCTCTGTGTACTGCAGTGTACAGCTTGAAAAGTTAAAACCAGCTAGGTTAGTGGTTTATATGTAAAGGAAAATTTGAAGGAGCATGTAGATGATTTACATTTCCATTCTTTCGTACATCACTCAGGGAGAAAGTAAATATTTTGGCAGCTTAGATCAAGTTATAGCAAAGCAAGAGACCTCATTAATTCAGATATTTCAGATTCAGCAACAGCAGAAAGGAGGAATTATGACTGCCCAATTTGATCCAACTAGAAAAATCCAAATCTAGACCAAGATCAAGTACATCACAAATGAAGGGACAATAGAAAGTGCATTTATTTTCTCAAGAGTTCTGATAAAATTAAGATAGGAGTCCTGGGAAGAGAGTCTAATATACTACTCAGCCCTATCAAGCCTCACATGTTTACTAGAGGTGTCATAGCTGGTTTGAAATGATGATCCCTAGAAAAAAAAACCTGCAGAATTTTCTATTTTTATTCTTTTAAGAGTTCTTGTCTTTCTGAGCTGGGCCATTCATAGAGTCAAATGATATTCAGTTGTGCAATTTTTTTTAGCAAAAGTATTTGACCCCTTTGTCAGTAACTAGGGGCAAGACCACACTTTCATTTCTTCAGCCAGCGCATAACTGTGATAAGCTGTGCTTTCCCTCCCATGGGATGGCAAATCATAGCACTGCAATGGGCTTTGCTGTCTTAGATTGAACATTTGCCCCTTACGGTGTAGAATTGCTTATGGCAGAAAAGACCCTTCCTGACGAACAAAGCAGGAGCGGGGCCCTGGAGGAGTCCTGCTTCACTGCTGTTGCAAAGCATTTTCTTAGGCTTGATTTATTTCGCAGAGGCCAGAAAGGAGGGAGCAGCACTAGCTAGGGGAGAAACAGAGGCAGTGGGAACATTACCACTTTACGCTGCCATCTCCCTGGTGGTCATTCTAAGAGTGGCTTTTGCTCCAGTGGGTGAAAACTTGCCATCTTCCTCTACATTTTTCTTCTCTCTTCAGTTGGTCTCTTTCATAACTGTAGTTGCGTGCACATAGGAATATACGTGTGCGTGTGTGTGTGTGCATGTGTATACACATATCGTTTTATATAGGGGGGTGTGTACATTATGATTTGAATTGAAAACATCTTACTACCATCTCTTACAGACTGAGGGCTCTGTTCTAAACAGTAGATGTCGTATGCATTCATTCCTGCTTCAAAATAACACCCAGCATTTTCTTAGCTCTTTTTAGGTCAGATCTAGATAACACTGGGAAGGAATTTAAATTGCCCTCTAACCCAAGTCTATTTTTTCCTCCTGGTTCCACAAAGGTTATATGTGTCTGTGAAAGCTGCTTTTTGTGTTCTGCCCAATTTTTTGTTCTCTTCACCCAGGTAACAAAAATCCTCTGTCCCTGTCCAAAGAGCAGACGGTAAGAGCCGGCTCTTCAGCTCAAGTAACAGCAGTCAAGAGCAGAAGTGTTTGTGATTGAAAGTAACTGTTGATGAAAAGAGAGGACGGCAAAATGCCTGCAGGCCACCGAACATTTCCCAGAAATTCAGCTATGGCCAACTGTGAGTGCTAATTAGAGACATTGCGTCACTGACCTGCTATGAAAAGGTAAGGGGAAACGGGTCTGTTTACCTTCGTTGTATTTAGTTCAGCTTACAAAAGGAGTAACCGGTTCTCCTGGCTTTTGCAAAGCGTGTTGCGTGTCTGATGCTGCACCCAGAGCACAGCTCCAGCAGCGAGTGAAGAGGGTACAGTGGTGTTGGAGAGCAGTGAGGTCTCAGCAGTGAACTGAAAATTCAATTGGACTCTGAGAAAGAGGTCTATGTTGCTGTGAAGTGTAGTTGCGCAGAGCTTCTCTCACACGCACAGGTGTATCAAAGTCAGATTAAATTAATGTTTAAACAGCAAAGAAATCCAAGGTGTTTTTAGAGCACCAAGTTTGGTGTCGCTCCTCGGCAGTCAGCACTGTGAGCGCCGCGCAGTCAGAGAGCGAGAGCCTCTTTTCCCCCAGAGTCCATGCAGATGTAAAGGCGGTGCATGCAGCTGGTCGAGGCCATAACTTCGCATGCAGGTCTGCATGTTATTCTCAAGGGCTGGTGAGCCACGCATTTACACTAAAAACATGTAAGTGATGGCTCTGGTGTGTTCACACAGCTGTCAGGTGTCAAGAAATTTTACATAATAATAGTAATAATAATACAAAATTATTAGTTTCTGTAACCCTCAGCCTAGGCAGGTCTTTGTGCTAGACTAAACCCCATCTCTCCTCTGTATGCCTGTGTGTATGCCTTGCTTGTTGCAAGATATGCAAATTAAGTTTAAAATCCTCACTCATCTTCCTTAATTCTGCAACAGCAAGTCCAGAAGGGGGGAAAGATTTGTCACCCCAAAAGCCATTCCCTTCCTCTCTTCTCAGGCATCAGAATAAATGAGAGCAATCATTTCTTATCTCATCTCATCAACAGAGTCACCTTGGGGGGTTTCACCTTACCTTAATACAAACCCTTAAAAGATCTTAAATGGATCTTCAGATGAGATGAGCCCACAGCCGCACTCAAAACGGTGGGACCAGCAAACACAGATCATATGTGAGAAATGTATTTCCAGATTAGAAAAATCACTAACTCAAGGTGCTTTGGGAGCCAAACTCCTGGTAATTTCATGTTAGCAATGTTGAGTTACCTTCTTTTGAAGGATTTTGAGGTCACTCACCATCGATTCCTGGTTTGCTGCTCTCCAGGTGATCGGTTCTTGGTTACAATGGTCTGCCACATTTGTTTTAAGCTAACATTTTTCTTCATTTATATGGGATTGTGTTGCTCAGCATGAAAAGATGTGATTAGCTAATGGAAAGATGAATTAATTATTATAGCCCTGTACCAGCAGCTTGGTTTGGCTTGACACCAGGGTTCAAGTTAAACATACAACTGCAAGCCAGAGGGAGCAAGGCACAGGCCTGAGTATTTGCAGGGGAGCACTGCACAGGGGCCACTGAGGTATTCCGGAAAACAGGTTATGTGCTGTCCAAGAGCTGTGTCCAGCTTTGGAGGAAGCTTGAGTGGGTGATCAATTAGCAGCGCCAGCAGTGGTGTGCAACTGTGCATATGGAAGAAGCCCCTCCAGCAATGGTGTACCTTAGATCAGAAAACTGGACTGCATTGTAGGCTGAACTTACCTTCTCAGGGTTGGGTTGAAGACATCTATTGCAGGGGAGGAATGACCAGGTGACCTTAGTCTTCCCTAAGGAGAAATTACAGAACTCTTGAGTCCTCAGTAGTTTTCTAATAAACAACCCAACAAGTTCATTTCCATCTTTGGTAGATCCCCAGGTGGATCCCCAGTCACAAGGGTGAAGAACGTGCTGTTTGTTACACATTAGCACAAAACAATTCGCATCTCTTAGAAATGCCAAAATAATACTGTTTTTGTGCAGAAAGGATCAACAGAATGTCGTATGCTACTTATTTTGAAAGCACATTTTCATATGTAGCATGTGGTAAATGGACCCAGTGATTGTCTGTGACGTTGTAGGTGGGTTTTACCCTGCATGAGGAGGGCTGCATCACCCAGCCAGGCTGACACGGTGTTTTGGCAACATGGCAAACAAAAGCAACTCCATAGAGGCATTACACAAACTGCTTCAAGATGCTTGAGAAATATGAGTTGGAAATGACAAATGAGGGACTAATCACGTGAAACTTGTAAAGGGAGAGAAATACTCACAGAGTACCAGTGCTGAAAAAGCCCAACGGAGCACTCTGGACATTTAACATTAAGCAGAAGAGCCCACCAAAGGTTAAAATTAATAATCTCAGTAATAAATGTTCTTGTAGCCAAAGCATGGAACTGAATCAAGAGAAAGCATGAACGCGGTAGCCAGGCTGCTGTAATCAGAGGCTGGGGAACCATAGTTATCTAGTTATCAGTTCATAGTTATCTGCTGGTTACAGGGGAATGTTTTGCCAGATCAGAGCCTCAAAGAGCGGGTGGGATTTTTCGACACAAAGGTGGGCAGCTGCATCTCACTGAGGTTCTAGGTGCCTAATTTAAACCAACAGAGGAAGTGCTCGTGAAGCACTGTACATCTCACCTATGTAGATGTTTAATTTTGAGAAAAAGTTCTGCTTAGGCACACTATTGCATGCATGCACACACACAAACACATGTGCACATACACACACAGACACACACATACTTCCTTTGTCTTATTCTGTTGCCAGCAAAAGAGGTCTGGGTGATTATCTGAGATGCAGAAAACTATAGGTCAGTTACTGAAGGGTGAAGAGATGAGCCCCAAATGAACGCTACGTTGCATGAAGCTGTCACAACAGCACATACCTGGGAGAGAACAGCTTTTCTCTGCAAGTGCTTTGCTTGCATTCAAACAAGCCCCCAGCCCTCTATTTAGAGGTGCTAGAAAGGGTTATGCTGGTTTCTTTAATGGGACAAGAAAAAAGGGAATTCTGAGACAGGGTAATCTTCTTTTCCCTTTGTATGGGTGGTGCACATATTTTTGTTCCTATTGCCCTGGTCCTTCAGGTGTTCAAATGGGCAATACCAGCGCCATGAGCAGTGCTGGGCATCAGGCGAGCATGTGCTGGTCAGAGCCGATGAGCCCCGGGTGGAGCTGGACACAGCCTGAAACAGAAATGGGAGCACAGAGGAGCCCCTTTGGGTGAAGCTTCAGGACACTAGCACTGGTGACATGTTGGGCTTGGGTACTGACCCCTCTTTGTGACTCCAATCCAGAGCCTGGCATTGATTTTTAAAGTATTTGAAAGCACTGAAAGGTTCTCTGCACCTCGCTGCTAATGAGATTTCAATGTAAGATAAAAGGAACCGTGTCTAACCCAGATTAAACTCGCTCCTGAGATATTTTTAGCTTACCTAAACTCTTTCAACCCTTTTGGTAAAACTCATCAAAATTCATCTGTACTAAAAGGATGTAACTTCAAAGAAGTCATATGCATTAAATGTCAACATGCTTTACTTATTATAAATTACAGTATCATTAAATCTAACATGAGTTAAAATGAGGAAGATTTAATTTCACTATCTTTAAAACGAAGGCTTTTTAACAAGGGAATAAACTTTGCTTTTAAAATTATTTTTAAAGTAAAAGTCGGTATAGGAGCTTTATTTTACATTGTATCATATTTGTATATAATAATACAGGCAAAAATGTAACACTCCATTGTTCTTAGGAAAATGTAGAAATAGTAGCTTACTTCTGCTCATTTTACAACCCTCCTTTTGGATAGACTTCTAATTTAAACTATGGAAACTGAAAACGTTCCTTTAAAACTGGTTGTCATGGTTATAAAATCCCGAAAGAAATGATGTGCGTCTGCATCTGCTGAGGGAAACATTTATGGCATGATTTAGCAGGGGGGGATGGGAGGGGGGGGGGGAAGCAACCACCCACCGCAACCCATTTTCAGGCTTGCTTATTACATTACTTGATAATAATTCACCACCCTCCCCAAAAAGCTGCAGAAAGGATTCTCACACATTTTTCACTGTATGCAGTTCATTAGCAAATATCATATGGCGAGGGGTTAGTTCTGTCAAGTTCTAACAGGTTGGGGTTTTTTGTTTGTTTGTTTTATTTAGTTGTCTTTGTTTCAGGCAAGCTTATCTGGAATTATAGAGTGTGCTAGACTACTGGCGTACATTTGCTGGCACATTTGATGTCTTGGATTCCCTCTGTTATTTTTCTTTCCCAGCTCCCGTCCCTGCTTCACAAAGGAAATAGCAGATAAGGAGGATGGGGGCATTTTAGATAAATAATATGCTTTATGCTATCAGATTGTGAACCACAAAGGGGATTCAAAGGGTCTGCTTACACCCATTGATCCCGGGCTTTTCATATACAAAAACTGCAGCTGGAGAAGGAAGTTTGGTGTCCCGAGCATGAAGCAGAAGCCTTCTGAGAAAGTTTAGAAAATCACGACAGGATGAGATACTTCTGAAAAGGTGTGGATATTTCTAGACCCTTTGACCTTCACCCACCCATGAAATCAGGGATGTCATTTTTCATTGTTCTGTTGCAGTGGAAAATTATTTCTAATGAATATTCTTTACATTCCCGACAGAAGCCAGTAATTCATAGCATGAGTGAAAGACTGTAAGAAACTGAAGGAGTGTGGGAGCATCAGGGACAGAATTATGCTTCTCCAGTCCTCTTTCCTCCTTTCTTTCCATCTCAATGAATACAAAATATTGCCACCATTTTTGCATCCCTGAACGTGACTTCTCATTGTTCATGTGCTGTATGATCTCAAATTTGCCTTTTCCCTTGCTCCCTGTTGAGTGAGAGACACACTTTCCCATATCTGCACTACGTAGCCCTCGCCCAGGCTCTGCTCAGCCCTGGTAATTGGAATAAGTATGAAAAATCATAGAATCATAGAATCATAGACTAGTTTAGGTTGGAAGGGACCTTCAAGATCATCGAGTTCCAACCCCCCTGTGGCAAGGCTGCTTCCATCTAGTTCCCCACAGCTGGTCCCACTGGTACTTTCTGCCTTTGCTGCAGGGTATTGCCAAGTTGCGGCATAGTAGAGCTGGGATCTTTGAATATTCCAACACATATATGAAAAACAGCTAAAGATGTCCAAATTCTGCTCTTATGTTGAATAGTGTCTGTTCTGCAGTCTTAGAACCTCTAGTCTTGCATACCAATGTGCTATTATTTGAGTAGTGTCTATATCACTGATTTATAAAGTCATCCTAATGCCTACATATAAGTAGATGGCAAGACTGATTAACCCATCAAGTCTGTCCATCCATCTATTTCTCATCTTGGTTTTTTTCATAGAATCATAGAATTGTCGAGGTTGGAAAGGACCTTTAAGATCATCAAGTCCAACCATCAACCTAACACTGCCAAAACCACCACTAACCCATGTCCCTCAGCACCACGTCTACCCGTCTTTTAAATACCTCCAGGGATGGTGATTCCACCACTTCCCTGGGCAGCCTGTGCCAATGCTTGCCTGTGCTTTATTTCGTAGCAGGCACTAAATTGATTCAGTCTATCTCCTTATCCAGCCTTTTATTGTTCCCCTGCTAATTATTAGTAAATAGACTTGGCAGCCTCTCAGAGGGTCACCCTCTGTCCCACGCCATGGGGGCAGCAGTATCACCTGCTGTCAGCTGAGACGGACCATCACACCGCTCTGCCTCTGCCAGTGAAGCTCTGCACTCTCCAGGGGCTGATGACAGTCTGCTTCACTGCAATCAGATTAATTTGGAAGTACGTTACTTTCCTGGAGAAAATGTCACACAATTATAGAGGAGAGAGATGGAAGAGGTTTATTAAATTGGTCTGTCCATCTTCCTGCCAATCAATGGCAGTTCCCAACAGCGCATACTCCCAGCTCTGCTCCCGCAATATTTTCAAAGTGCCTCATGATGTGCTGCCGGCCCGTGCCCTTGAGGGCTCTTCACAGCCTGCACCATCCCATGTCAGGAGCACTTAGCTGGCCGCGTGTCCTGCGCTCCTGGCCCGTCACCATTCCTCCTCATTTATTCCCATTTGCAAGCAGCACAAGCATACTTGGAAGACCTTCCTCCTGTTTGTTAAAGGAGGTGTTGAGTAGCACTAATCCTGGCAGCAGCGTGGTGAAGCCAGAAAGCACCTCCGGGATGACATACTTTGCTGTTTATCAGGAAGGTCACCTCAATGCATCAGTGGGCAGTTTCCAGCTGATGTAGCTGTGCTCTCCTTCATGCCAATAGGACAAGATACAGATACAGAGATACAGTTTCAGAGCCTTTGCTACAATATTTAACCTTCCATAGACTTTTACCTTCTAACTCTCTCAGTGAGAGCCTATTGTAAAGTAATATTTTAAGTTGCACTGGTCTAATGAGAAACAAACCCTTCATATGGTCTGTGTAAGCTGAGAATTCCCAAAAATACTTATGACACTTGGGCATCTTTGAAAGTTAGTGGGCCAGCATAGCACTGGGCTAACGAGGCCAACTTTTGTTCTGACCTGACCACACAAGATATTTCGGTGTGAGGTTGGTGGCGGGTTTCCACGACCTGCTGCAGAAATGGTTGGACTGTCCCAAATGGTGTCCCGTTCAAGCTTTCAGATTGCTTTTCCATCCTGGGAGCCAGAGACGAGCCTTCCAGAAGCAGCAACCTGCCTCTTCCGATTTCAGGTACTCTCATGCTTGTTTCAGCATCTCTGATGATCAAAATGGAGCAATGAGATTTGTAGAGAAAATTAAGTTTTGGGATCCTTTAAATATCTGTCTCTACCATCCAGAATTAAAGGCTGGCTTTAAAATTGTGCCCTGCGTAGGGAGTAAACAAGTGCTCAGCTCTCTGTCTGTCTTGTTTATCTGCTGCAGGAGCGACAGGCTCTGCTGGCAGTGGTGGAGCTCCTCAGAGTGTAGCAAAGTCTGCGAGAGCTGGGCAGGAGCAACTGACTCACAGGCACAGAGTGAAACGAAGAGACAACGGGCAGCAATGGGTGCAGCGCCTGGCAGGCCTGAGCCGGGGAACTGGTGGAGACAGGAGCTGTCACACAGATTTGTGCTTTCTTGCTGCTTTAGTTATTGGGCACATCCAAGCAGAGAGACTTGTCATTCACAGGGGAAGTCCAGCTCACTGGCTTTCCACTGCAGATGTAAGGAGTTATAAAAAGCCTGGGCAGAACTGCACCTTTCTTCACAGGATAGCTCTGTTTGTGGCTTCCTTTTCAGCAACAAAAAATCCATACATCCTTTCTTGACAGATGCTTCCTTCACTTATCCTGAACCACATGTTCTCCGCGTGCGGGAGAATTATAGATACTGCCAGTGAACCAAGCTTTTCCCTTCATCATCTGCATTAAGGTAATCATTTAGCCAGCCCCTCATAACAAGTTCACAGAAAGCTTTTGACAGCTGCTCTAAAAACAAATTTCTTCAAGGCTTTTGCAAATGGGCTCCCTAGTAAGAATGGTCTTGATGTACTGTACATGTTGCTCTTGAAGACTTGTGTGATGACTCTAAGTTCTGCCTTTCACCTGCAGGATATATATTGTGTCCCTGCCTATAGCAGGGGGGTTGGAACTTGATGATCTTCAAGGTCCTTTCCAACCTAAACCATTCTATGATTCTGTGATTCTATGATTCTATGATTCTATTTGCAAAGACACAGTAGTCAATGTTTCCATGCCTATGTTTGTACAGCACAATGACAATTTATAACCAGCGGCCAAGGACACTAATGACATAAGGGTCTTGTCACCTTAGCCTCCCATCTGGATAATGGGGACAGATAAACTCATCCAAAGGGTTTCAGTGAGATGGAAGTGCCCTGTGTCTTGCCCGTCATGAGGGATCTCTAGCAGGATCAGGTTCCAGTTTGGCAACCCCCATTATTTGCCTAATTTTTTTGTGAGATGACCATAGCCCATAAGGAGTAGAATAGGAAAGTAATTGTTCAGATAGTGTCTCTCTCTCTCGGTGAACATCAGCAGAGCTTAAGGCTCTGCATGTCCATTTTTGATGGCAGAGAAATTAAGGTGAGTACTTTGCTAGTGCCTCTATTTACCACTTCTTTATACAGCACGATGTGTTTATATTTAATTCTGTAAACACAACATATATTTGCATTTATTTGTTTGGCCACCTTTCAAGAGAAGTGGTTATGAAAGGGAGAAGCCATTGACAAATGGTTTGCGAGGCAAACCTCTACTTCCCGCATCTGAGCTAAGCAATCTGGATGTGTTTTCTCTGTCTTCCTATCTAATCACAGGCAGAAGAGCATCTCCAAAAAGTTGTGGCAGTGACTGCTGAGCAGCCACTGGTGCTGGCAGTCAAAAGCACTCAGCAGTGCAGCCACAAAAGTGTTTGCAGAGAGGTACTGCTGCGTGTGAGCTCAGTGTAGCTTTTCAAATATCTGCCCTGTGTTGCCCAAATGCTTCGGACACTCCGCCCTCAGGCTTGCAGGACCAGCCTGCTCATGCCTGAAGGTAATGATTTGTGAACTTAGGTGTAACCAGGTGAGCAAGAAACTATACTCAGGCAGACCTGGCTCGATGGAAATCATTTGCCAGGTGAGGGAGGTGGTCAAGATGGCCCCAAAAATAGCTCCCATCAGGGGCATATCTATCTTTATCCGTTCTCCAAGTTGTGCACTTAAAAAGTTCAGGTATCTTTCAATGCTCCATTTTTACTCTGAAGCAAGCAGATGTTTTATTTCTATGCAGAAAAGTTAACCACCAAAGACTTTGCTGCACTAAAGAACTTGCTCACTCTGTCTTCATTACTTCGCCTAATGAGAGGTGTAAGGTGATCATTTTAGCTTCATTCTCTGCCAAATAACATCACTGGACAATTAGAAAAAAACCTTTTTTTTAAGAAGTTGCCTGTAAAGGGTGCACTGGTGTGAGGAAGGAGCCGGTCTGAACTAAGGCTCAGTCTCTGCCCCGTGCTCCTGTCCTGTGTTGGCTTATACACCTTGTTTATAGCTGGATCCTAAATCAGTGGGAGCATCAGCCCTGGAGCATAAATCTTCAGCCCAGTGTGTTGGATGGTGCTCTTGTAAAAGGAATGAGATGTGCATATATATTAACTTTTTTCCCCTGGCTTTCAGGGCTTGTTTAGGCAGAGCTAATACGCACAGGTTAAGCAATGTGCAAAGTGAAATAGGTGCTTTGTTTCCTGCAGGGCTTTGGCAATCCTGGGGACTGACCCTGCATCTCAGCTGGCATCCTTGCCGCTTGCAGGGGTACAAGCCAAACCCTGTCTGGGGGTGTGGAAGGAGTTTGGGATGCTGGTGAGGACCAGTCCCATGGATAACGACAGAAGTTGCCAGGTTGCTCAGGCACAGCTGCACTACCACACAAACCAGTGCTGTCAGTCAGTAACGAATTAGCTCCTGCAAATAAATCCGCTCTTGCTTCACCCTTCAGTCTCCCTCCACCGTGCCTGGCAGCTCCCTTTCCAGTGTGGCTCTCCGGGTTGGATGCACATCCTTGACACCGTCCCAAACGCACACTTGGAAAAAGCTGCTGTGCTGACACTACCAGCTTCCTATCTGGCAAAAGCCAACCCTAATTACAAGACAAGCAGCAGAAGCGGTCTCTGCCACTGGGTTTTCAGTGATGGAAATTATGGCCTGTTCTACCAGTGCCTGTCACAAAGGTTTTAAGTTGTCCTCCCTGTGCCGAGCCCAGGGTCTCCTCACTGCAGCTGAGGATGCTGAAAGTAAGCACTCCGTGAGTCATAAAAAGAAAAGTGATGGATATTTTTCACCATAAATAGAAAACTTCTTCTCCCCAGAGAACTTGTCCCTACAGGTGGCAAAACCTATCTGTGGACAGCTAGATTTGGATGCTTTACACTCAGACTGAATTAGTTCCACTCTGTCTGTCATAGCCGTAATTACCTCTCCACACCCTGACACCATCACTGGCTGGGACAAAGCCTGTAGGATCTGGGTCAAAGCTACTTACAAGGAAATAAGAAAAGCTCCACCAATTTCCTCGTGCTTTGGTTCTGAGCTGAAGGAGTGTCGAAGCAACCGTGGTCGCAAGAACATGTCAGCAATGTTGTGTATATTTATGTCAGAAAAGTCACTGGCATCTTGGCACAGGTGATTCTTTGGGGAAATGCCACTTGTGATAAAGCTAATGATGTAAGAAGCAAAGGGAGGAAATATCTTAGAAATTATTTAAATTTCCAAGTGAAACGCTTTGGCCTGTACCTCATCCTCCCAACATTCATTTTTCATTTGGAATCTAATTAACATACGGATTTTTTTTGAAGCAAAGTTATGCATTTGCACCAAATAAAATGGAACATCTCATGAAGAAAAAGTTATAAGCAAATACTTACTATCCGCTTAGACAAAGGATTCCCTCTTCATCCTGATTTGCTTGGGAGAGGCAATTAGATGCTACAGAAGTTTTATGGATGAGATACCTGTGCCCAGCTCAGCTTGATGTATTTCCTATTGTCTTCAGTGAGGAGGAAGGCCAAGCATTGTTCCTGTTGTTCTGTATACAAACTCTACCCTAAGAATAGATTTATGCCTCCCCCACCCCCAAGCCTCCTAAAAAGAAGATTATTTTTTGCTCATTAATCTTAACAAATTGTATTCTGCTTTGGCCAGGAAAACAAGAGCTATCACTTTTATGGTGCCAGAGCTCAAGAGAATTAACAACACAAACATGCAAGGTCAATAAAATGCACTTTTTATTCTGTTTCAATGAAAATATAGCCACATGTAAATAAAGACGTGTGGAAAAAAAATCAACATTGATCCTCCCTGAAGAAGTACAGTTCATTGTGCTAAAACCCATAATCCTTTGGGTTAGAAACAGTTGTCTGCCAATGCTTTAAAATGACCCACATTTTCCTTGTTGTTGAATTTTAGCAAACAGAAAAGTAAAACACGAAACTTGCTACAGATTAACCATTTTCAATCGACCACACATGGCAATGTCCAAAAGTGACAGCGTAGTCACGTTTAACCGACACGTTCCCACGCGTTCCTCCTCGGCAGTCTCACGAGTGGTCAAGGGAGCATCCACTCTGTATGAACTGATGTGTGATTTTTCAGTAGAAAGATGGTCCTTCCTTGATGTAATTCATGATCGCTTTGCAGATTTCAGATATGGTAGCAGAGGTGCATTCCTTTTACAGCTGTTCAGTTTCAAATGCTTTATTTTTTTTTTCTCTAGGTTTTTATAAGCTTCCTGCTGTCAAAATACAGTTATCAATTGCTTTTGTAGAAATAATCCTGAAAGGCAGAGGCATTTAAAATCCCCCCAAATCCTCAGTATATTAACAACAGCAAAAAAGGTAGCTGGGGTGTTCAAAAATATCATCAGTAACATGAATGCCATTTGCATTGGCTAGTGTACAAAGAGCAGCAAGTAGTAACAAAACAAGCATTATCCAAGCGATAACCCTTTCCCCCAATTTCTCCCTTGCAAAAAATAATTTTCCCAAAATATTTTTCCTCCCCACAGTCCAGTGTCTGTGAATCACATACATTCAAAAGCTGCAGTTACTCTGTAAATTAACTCTTGCAATATGAGGTTTTAAAACCAGTTGTTTTGCCCAACTTCTCCATGAGGGTCGCGCAAACGCGGTTATACCAGCTGGTGCTTTTTCAGCTAATGGGACACCTTGAAATCCGAAATCAAAACTAAGGACCTCAGGGTAAAAAGGAGGCTTTAAAGCCCATTACGCTTTGCTGGGGAAGAAATTTTCGCTAATGTTAGTGGAACGATTCACAGAAACCCGGGGATTAGCGTTGCAGGATCGTCCCTGTTAGGTGCTCAGGGGTGCAGAGCGAGATGCTGCAGCACACGTGAGTCGGTGAGCGCTGGGCTGGTGACACAAGGCTGCCTGCTCCCAGGGAAAGGAAAAGAAAAAGCATATGGGCCATGTAGCTGCATTTCAGCAGAGAAAAAGAAAGAGAAGGCAGGTTATGCCTAGGACAGGTGCTCAGCACAGACCGTGTGGGTACCTCGCAGGGCAGGCTGGGGTGGTTTTTTAGGTTCAGCCTCTCTCTGTGCAGGCTTGTATACCAGCTCCTGGATCAGTTCAGTTTTCAGTTGTCATTTGGGGTGAGGGGGGAAGCCTAGGAAAAAAAGCTAGAAAAACAGTACAATGTTTTGACTGCAATGAGGTCCTCTGTGATGACAACGACAATTTAGAAAAATTTCCACCTGCCACTAATTGTGAGAATACTGTGAGCATGCTGTCACAGGGATACTTCATCAAACACCACCGGGGAGTTGGGAGCGCACAGAGACGTATGCAAGATCATGCCAACCCCTCATCTCCTTTTCCTCCTATATTCCCCAGATTTTTCTTCCTCTAAAAGCCTAGGATGACTAGTTGCCTAAACATGAGTGGGAACTCATAAGCATTTCAAAGGGATGGGGGAGGCAGGGGAGGAATCCTTAAACCCATGCCAAAACTCCCCTGGCCCTCATGGAGCCAGGACTTCACCCTTCGATGCCTGGTCTGGTGTGGGGGCTACATGTCATGAAGTCCTATGCCAGCTGCTCCTTCCCTGCATGATGCTCTGCTCAGGTGTGGACGGACATGAGGAAATACAAACAGGACTCAAAGTTGAGCATGTCAGCCCATGTCTGAATCAGCAACACTTGGATACGGGGATGGCAGGGAAGGATTCAGTCTCACAGTACCTGGTGCACAACCTCCAGCCTTTGTCATCATCTCTCTCTGTGGTTGCAATAATAACTTTATTTTTAACTGTGCTTCTCCCCAGAGAGCGTTTGCACAGCTTATGTACATATCTGGCTTGTACAAGTATATTCTAGACAGTCATGAATTTTGAGCAGTTACTTTGGATGGAAATTACTGACAGTTCAGACACCGAGAATAAGTCATTTGGATTCAAATACGTATTAATTAAAAAGTGCCCTTTCCCTGATCTGTTCAGCTGATTTTTTATGTAGTTTACCTTGCTTTCCCAATCTTCAAACACAACCTCTGCATTTCTGCCCACATTCAGCATGCAGCATTTTGTAGGGCATGAAATCTTGGACCCATTTGCATTAGGCAAGGGCCTGAAATTAAAATTTTGGTACCCACAGCTCTCAGTTTTGAGAAGGCTCAGCCCACACTGGAACTCACTGTCCTGGTACCTATGTGAGAACTGGGTTAGAGTATAGAAATTAATGGAAAGATTTCCACTGACCTTAATCAGAACATTTACACAGAATGCTTGAAGTCTGAAAACATTTACCTTCAAAACGAAGAACACAAATTTAGATCTGCTGCGACACTTTACTGAACCACTCGGTCACTGGCTGGTATTTAAGCAGGACACGAACAAATCAGCCCTAACTACAATGCCTATTAGCATACCATTTCTTCTGAACACAAATAGCAAAACAGATCATTATCTCATTGAATCTGCCGATGCAACATTACTTAATCAATCATCCAATTTCTACAAGTTGCTAGCCTAATAATCTAGGCAAGAAAAAAAAGAAGTCAAGGAAAGAAAAGAGAGAGAGAAAGAAAAAGAGAGATAGAGAAAAAGAAAGAAAGAGAAAGAAAGAAAGAAAAGAAAGGAAGAAAGAAGAGAAAAGAGATAAACAAGGAATGAAAACACTGCTTTTCATTGTGGAAAACATTCTGCTTCATATTACGCAGCTTTCAAAACATGCAGAAATTAACACAAGACACACAGCTACATCTGCATGTAAAAGCCCCCGCCAGGTGTTATATGCATAATGACAGTAAATAGGTATGTAAAGTTTATGAAGCATATCATGTCCTAATTCTTGTGACAATGGTTTGCAGTACTAATGGGATTTTGTTACATAAACTGTGCTCACAAAGCATTGGAGCTTCAGACAGTTAGCAAGTGTATTTTTACTACTGGGATGTTTTCCTTAAAAATACAGTGATCCTTTATCCCCACTGCATACCTGCAAGCTTCAGGTTTACTGTGGGCTCCCATGTCCCTTCCAGGGCCACAGCATCCATAAAGGGCAATCAGTGACAGGCAAGGAGGGAAACAAAGCTGTCCTACGAGAAATACCGCAGTATCAGCTTTAGGAGCACCTTTGAACCACTGTGAAACTGCTGGCAGGGGAAATACATTGAGATTAGTTGACAAATTTGTCCATGCCAGTAGAATAGTGCTAACTGTTGTGCTGTTACATTTGGGGAAACATGTTTTGCGTAGAAGTTTGCTGGGAAAGCTGATTAGCCAGTTCTGCACTCCGCAGACACAAGCCTTAGTTCCCTTTGTCTGAGTACGGGGGTTTTACTGGGACAGTTGAAAGGTACATTTACAGAGTTGCTTTGCACTTTAACACTAATGAGCTTTTTCACCAGTATCAATAAATTCTCCCGCTTGCATGTTTAGCATTCCTTTGGTGTGCATTGCCAGATAAATCCTTTATTGTCTTTCTGGTAGCTTGCCCGATTCCCACAAGGCAGATTTTTAAAACCCAAATCCTGCCTTATTGCTAGCTACTGCCTCTCCCACTCAATAAATTGAATTTACCACTTGATAGAATTATGCAGTTGGTGGCACTCTACCCTTTCTTTAAGTCAAGAAAGGGAATCTACCAAGCATCAATGGGCAGTAGGAAGAGCCGGCAGGTGCCATTGCGTCCTTGCGCCCACAGTCCTTTTCTAAGAACCCCATTGTGGGAGGACCCTGAAGAACAAAACCCCTCCTGTTATTGATCTCAGGAGAAGGATGTTCACGCTGATGTACTGATGACCCCAAAGCAATGAGCACACAGTGAGTGCAGTGGGGTTGTTGGTATTCAAAAGCTAAGTTTAAGCTACTAGTTTAGGTGTTATTTCAGCTTTGTAATTTTTAAGCACCACCTGACTGAGCTTGTTTGTAATGCCAGGACTCCTAATTATACCTAAAAAAAAAAAAAAAAAAGAAGCTGTTGCCAAACAGCATTTGATGATACAAGTGAAGGCGGCAGTAATTAATCCTGCAGGGACAATAGAGGACTAATTAGGAGCAGAGCACAAATTTTGTTTTGCTTTAGAAAAAAAACCCAACTTTTTCCATGACAGCTCAGGCAAGACGCTCAATTTACAAACCGAACTGTGACTCCGACTACTGGTCCTGCCAGCAGCCCTGAGTGCAACTGGATTCCCAACTGATCAGCCAGAAAGCGTGGTGTACCACACCACTCCCCACCTGCTTGCAATGAGCCATGCATGTCCTCTCCTGCCCCACAAGCTGGAGGAGGTGGACACCAGCACTAAAAGTGGTGTGTTTTTTTTCTAGGAAAACAAAGTGATGACAAAGAAAAGAGGTGCAACAACTCAGGAAATTCTTCTGAAACCAAGCCCAGGACAGGAAAGCGCCTGTGTGTCCTGACCTACCACGGAAACATTGAGCAGAGACCTAGGGTCTGCCCAAGGAAATGAAGAGGACTTCTACTAGCACTACATCGCATCAGTTCAAAGTACCACCAGCAGTGAAGTTCACCTAAGGTACAACTGGAGGGGGAAACCAGAGGATATGATCAAATACAGCTGGACTGAGTGTGAAGCTGGTGTCTCACTTGAGTTCCCCTTCTCAAACTGGCTCATTAAAAAACGCAAACACTCCAATCCCTGCTATTCTATGAGACACAGTTTACAAGGTGTAAACCTTGGAATGTGCCTAGAAAAGCAAGGAAGAAACCTAGCAATGGGGCTGGGGCAGACTCTAGGGATGCGCACGGGCCCCATGGACATACCCAGACCCTTTGGACAAGCCCAGGCCATTTCAGCAATGGTGTCCACTGACAGTGAGAGGAGCAGGCTGAATCCAATGGGATGAGAATCACCTCCAGATCAAGCCACTAATGCCCTACTTGCCACTGCCCTTCACGTGTTTTCTACAGCCCTGGATGTGCGTATCTGCCAGTGCAACACTGAAAAACAGCTCAAATGCTATTGACTTTTTTACGGCATTTTCAGACACTGTAATCACCTTTCACTGGACTGGGGAAGAGGTTGAAAGAGGGAGTGGGTTTTGCTGATGCATCCATATTAGCCTACTGATTCCAGAAAATGTATGGTCATTGAGACTTTTTTCTCAGTGCATAGCAGCAAGTGTGGATGTTAGCTGATGGCCAGTGAAGTGCTTAATTTATTTATATGCCGTAGTTGTAGAATATGCCAAATTTCTCTGCTGTCTGCTTGATAAGTATCAGCTCTTAGAAATATTATCTTGAAAATTGGCACCACATTCCTCAGTATGGTATTTAAATTGAAAACCAGAAAATGGTGGAACACAGCTAAGAACTTCAAATATTACCTCCTCTCTATTTGTGCTATTAAAATCTACAGAATCACCAAACGATAAAAAAACATAGCTCGGAAGGGACCCTTTGAAATCATTTGATCCAACCCCCCTTCTCAAGGCAGGGCCAACTTCAAATATAGAGTCCCTACACTGACGCTACACAGGTTGGATATTATATGCCCCCTTCTGACAGGTCTTTGGCAAGCTGTAAGAGCTTTGGCTCTCCTGAAGTCCATATTTTCCCCTAAGGACATCTATATTTGAGTATTGTCTAATGGCCCTTCCCTGTCCCACAGTTGTCACCCCAGAAAGGGCTGCCAGCCTCAGCCTTAAATGCCACCTGAAGGAAAGAGGAGTCTGCCAACTTCCAAATAAATAAATTATGAAGACACAAACAGTCATTATGCAGAGAGTAGTTAAGTATTGACTTCAGGGAATATTGTCACTGTTTTTGGATGCCATTCTTTGTATCCTTTCTTCTCCCTCACCACCCTCTCCTCCCATTGCACAGCACACAGCCAGGGCTCTGCTGTGGTGTGGGCAATTCCCTGATCATCAGTCACTCTCTGTCTACCTTGGAAGCTCTTCATGTCAATTTTTCATGTTGTTGGACATTTTCAACCCTTGGCCTCTTTCCACTGCATGACACAGCTCACCAATAAGACTCCTAACGTCCTCAGTATTCCAGAGCAGCTAAAGATCCCACATAGGTGGCAGTCTTTCCCTGTCCAAAAAGCGACCAGTGATTCCCCTGTGCCTTGGCGTTGTGCATCATGATGAAGAGCATCTCAAACTGTGAAAATGGGAGTCCCTGGACTATCCTGCCATGGCATTGGGGTAAAAAGTTAAAAACCTGATCACCACAGGCCAAGAACTGAGCATCTGAGCGTCTTTATGGAGCTCTCATTAGCAGTTTAGGATCTGAACACTTTGTTTCTGGCTGCATGTTGAGACATTTCAATGTTCCCTGTCCTGTTAGTCACCTGTATGAAAGTGCTTCTGAGCTGGAAAGATGGTAAGTGGTCCCTTTTAGAGGTACCCTTTTATACAAACGAGATCAGGCTGGGAGCTTGAGTTATGGGTTGGATTCACTTCATTTACCCTCTAGCAGTCTACAAATCAAGTGTCTAATCTAAAGTCGTTACTCTAAAGCAAATGATGAGAGACTGGCACCTCCAGAGCACAATTTAACCCACCTGTCTGAAAGACCTGTCTTAAACAGGCCACATCTGAGTCCCCATTCCAAATGTGTAGGTATACACACATATAGTATGTCTATACATCCTTTGCAGGCAGGCTCAAACATACTCTCCCATTGCTCGGTCTGAACTGAATCTGCTCTGAACCAGATAACATACAGTCATGTCACTGGGTTGGGCGGGGAGGGGTGGGGGTGGGGGTGGGGGGAGCCCAGCCTAATACAAAATCTTTATAGGGCTTTTAATTAAGGCTAATTGATGTATTTGTGGCAGACAGCCAGATACAGAGTTGGTGCACACCAATAGTCTCAGACTGTGGGCCAAGCAAGCTTACCTCTCTAAGCAGAAAACAAGGAAGAAATGTACTTAACTGCTTTACAGAAAACAGATAAAAATGTTTGAGACTATTGCCCCAGATGCCTCATTCCACCTGCCTTGCATCAGGAAGCTGATTAACATAACATAATAAATTAATTTATTTTTGATGGCCTGGTCAAGCCTTTTTTGAACGCTTCTATCATTTGAGTATTCAAAATCAATATATGCCTTCTTGTCCCACCGAGCACACAAGGTCAATTTTCTGTATGACTAAATGCACCCTTAGTAAGAATGACTTTATTTTGTTTGTCATTTGTTAGGTATCACAAAGCTGATCTTTGCACAATATTTTTTATGTCAGTAAGAAAATTTGCTGCTTTTCTGCCAGAAATAATGTGGACTTCTTGTCTATTTTAGCTCCATTCTGCACTTTACTTTAAGAATGTATTTAATTTTGAAATGCAGTATAGCATATTAAAATCAACAAAACACATAGAGATCATGTTATCCGTTTGTGCCAAAAAATAAGGAGAAAGTTATAAAAACTATTCCCAGATGTGGAAATCTAGCTGGATCAAACTTTTCCTCCCTGTAGGCTCCATGGGGAAGCATTGCTCTGGTGAAGGACTGGGGCCAACAGGAAAAATGACAGTGTCAACTTTTCTATTTCCTTCCTTAAATTCCCTGAAGGAAATCAGTGCAGATCCAGAAGTGCCAAGAAAAATGCAAACTGCCGCTGTTCAGTGCTCACAGCTCTCACTGCAGCTCAGGCCAGGAGAGCCACAGAGCCCAGGCTGCCACGGAGAGACGCCTTTCTCCAAAGGAATCCCACTTCTCAGACCCTCTCTAACAAGAACATTAGCAGCAAGACTGTAAAGCAATATAGATCCTATAGACCTGAAGATATGTGTTAACACAGGAGCTTCTAGTACAAAAAAAGAACTGAAAAAAGCCTTTACATACAGCCTATTAAAAACAACAATAACAAAACCTCTTAAAACTCTCCTCTGTAGGAAAATGGTATTTGAACACTTTTTTAAAAAATAGATATCACTTTGATTGCCACCTGACTTAGGAAAAAAATATTTTTTTTAACAATCAATCTGTCCAATCCTGACATCAAAAAAGATAGGTTTGTGTTTTCTAAATGTTCAAAATCCAAGTACAAAAGTGTCAATTCATTATAATTTATCCCTCTACCTCCTCACTCCCAGATTCCATATTAAACCTTTGACTTTTTATTTTCCCTTCCAGTTCAGGACGTCTTTTTCCCCAAAAACCCTCCAAGCTATTTCACGAGCACATCTGTTTTCTGACCCATGCAAATGATGACGTCTGTGTAACGGTCTCCGTTACTTCCAGAGTGACTGCTCGCGGCTTGCAAATAGTACAATGTTATTTCTGCAGCTGCCAGTTCTCTAAAATTTTCTGGGATCCAAAACACACTTTAAGGTCCAATATGATCACCAGATTCAACCTTCAGTTCACACCCATGTAACGGAGTTGCTTTCCATGTGGTGGTAGATGAAGACTGAATATGAATCTAGCAAAAAGCCCAAACTTCAGTGCCAGCAGCATCGAGCCCCTACAGTTGTGCTACTTCTGCAGAACAGGGAAAACAAAAATGGGCAAAGCTTAAGTTTGTCACTTCCAGTCAGCTCTGCTCTAACCCCTGTCCCCTGGCAAAGACAGAAAGATGGAAAAAAGGATTTACAAATACAAATTCAGAAGAACTGAATCTTCACTACAACAATTAATTTGTTTCAGTTATTATCCAGAAGTGCTGTTCTATCTCGTATATGTAATATTACACAAAAAAGCCATTAAAGGTAGTCTAGTTTGTTTGCTTTGGAAAGTGTTTGCTTTTCTGTACACATTTTATTTCTATTCCAAAGTCCAGAAAGATAAAATCCACTTGTGTGCAGGTAAAATGCTTTGAACACACAAAGCACAAGGTAAGTGCTAAGAATGCTGTTACCAGCATGTGGCAGGAACATCTGTACAGGTATACAGCTCTTAAAGGAAAGGAAAGCATGCAGCTGAGAGCTCCCTCCACGCGGCAGGTAGCTGCTTGAGCACTGACTTAACTGGAAGACACACGTTTGTGTCCTTATTGCGCTTATAACTATAGGTGGTTGCTTTCAGTCAAGCCTGAACTACACGACTATGACTCATGCTTCTCTAAAAGAAAAGGAATGCCCCAGTCGGCAGCACGCTGGACCACATCATGCACAACCGCGAGGGGACGGGAAAGCTGAACCACTGCCCCGGTAACAACTCCACGAAACAACATGTAACGCTCCAATCACGAAATTTTAGAGGCAAAGTGCTTCAGAATTGTCAGAGCAATAGCCACCAGAGTCAATACCACAAATTGGGCCTCGGGCTGCACCCGCAGCACACAGGGTGTGGGATAGCCCATCTATCATGTTTGTAAGATATCCATCATGCTGCCACCTCATACAAGGTACAAGCTGGTTCCACTGAACTTGCAATGGACAATACTGGAATATCAGAGTCAAAGCAGCACTAGAAGTGGACCCGGAAACACCGTATTTGTTTCATGAACTTGGTATTTTACACTATTCATAGCTTTTAGCCACTACACTTTTTAACCAGTCGAGTTGCATTTGAACTGTAATAGACATTCCAGGCTCAAATAATATTCAAGGTCAGATTAATCCTGTTACATGTTCTGTCATTATAAAGTGGCACAAAGTTACACCTGACTTGCAAGATAAACCTAAATAGAGATCCCTTTGCATGCCATGCAGTTCTATCTAGAATTAATATCAGTTACAGAGAAAGAAAAGGAGTCCTTCACAAAGGCAGAGGAATGCCATTAAGGCTAAAGCTTTCTAACAAAGTCACCCCCATTACCCTGCTGGCTCTTTTGCAGCATCACATCGCAGCAGACTCATGCATTCAAGGAACTTTACCAAAATCTGGTCCCCAGACAGCCTGCATGACTCAGTTATTCACTGGGCAACTCTGACCAGTTACTGTGTGTCTGTCTTAAGCAGAAATCCAAGTCAGGCAGGAACGGTCGTATCTTCAAAGGTTGGCACTTAAGTGGTACCCACAAGGTCTGTACATACTCCAGCAGCCTGCCACAGCCCAGTAACTCCCTAACCCTATAACGCCCCAGTTCCTTCAGAGTCCCAGGGTAGGATTTAGAGCAGGACCTTCCAGGTCCTGCTGTTTGCAAGTGCAGTTTGTTCTTGCAGACCAAAGCATGGTTGCAATTACAGATTAGCACTTGTGTTAGAACAGCAGCTGCAAAACACAGCTGCTGCAAGTTTTGACAGCAGTAACTGCAGCTGGGGAAAACTATAATGAGCAGGCAGCCTAACCACCAGGCTTTGGGACGAGTTGTCCCTTTTGGTGCCTTTTTATTCTTCCTTTTTTTTTTTTTTGTCTACGATTTCCTAAAGAAAGGAACTGCAGAAGGGGTGGAAACAGGCCAGAAAGGAACAGCAAATGAGAAAGACCATCATCTCCCAAAAAGCCTCCATGAATTGACACAACAGAAGCAATGACTTCTTTGGCTTTCTTATGAACTTTTGGGGGTTTATGGGTTTTGATTTCACAGTAGAAGATATGTTCACCCTAAGATGCAGGTTCCTAATTGCCACTACTGCAAATGATGGTTTGTTTTGTTTGGTTGGGTTTTTGTTTGGTTTTTGTTGTTGTTGTTGTTTTGGATAATTTTTTTTTTTTTTTTTTAGTTTTTCAGGAAGTGATTTAGTTTAGTTTAGTTCAGTTTCGTTTCCTAATGTTAAGTAATGGATCTGGTATTGGTGTCTGGTAAGTATGCCCACTAATTATAAACATGTCTTTTATTTACCTGATTGATAGTGATGACTTGTGGTACATATATGTTTAACTCCAGGCACTTTTGAAACACGGGATCTTGATGCAAGAGGCAATTTAAGTGTGGAGGGGAAATCCTTCTCTGAAGGAGCCATTGCACTCTGCTGGCCTGGCCTCAAACTGGACCAGTTAACAGCTCTGAAGCTGCGATGGCCATTTCTGCTGTACATCATGTGTGTCTGGATTCTCAACCAGTGCAAAACAGAGGGGCAAAAAACCCCACCACACCCAGGTGCAGACCCAGGCAGAGTCCAAAATCTCAGCTCCAAAGAGGAGGGCAAACAGGATCCAGTGCAAGAGCCTGCTCTGCCGCAGCCCTGCGAAGCCAGCAGCACTGTGTGGAGGGCGATGCTCCAGCCCAGGCAATGGAGGTGGGGTCTGAGCATGGTTCAAGACTGGGACATGCTGATGAGAGCCAGATAAGGGGAGGGTCAGAGCATCTGACACAGACCTAAGGGCCTTAGTAGGTGTAACAACCGGCTGTGTGGGCACTGCAAGCCTGCTCTGAATGCATGCACCCCATCGTGCACTGAAACCTTCCACAAGGCCAAGGCAAGAGTAGCAGGCAGCGCCCTAGGGAGGACTTCATCTCCCCAACACACCCACCACGCTCCCACCCAAACATTATCATCCAGGTGCCTTGGACTAAGGGGAATTTCATCCTGACCGGTTATTTTCTCTCTTTCTCAAATGCAGTTTCAGATTGATAAACGTCCTCAGAAAAGAGCGTGGAGGGGGATTAACTGTAGCCTCTTAACTTCAGGCTTTCAAACCTGCTCACATGGCTCCCGAGGAGCTGAATTACGATTGTTCTCTCCTTTTCTCAGACCTCATGCAAAGCCTTTCTGCCAGGGGCAACGGGGAGGGGGACGACAGCGGGAGAGCAACCTCAACCCTGCAAAAACGAGACATCCTAATGAAGATACTGACAGAACCGGACACCATCGCTGAGTGCTGCAAAGAGAATCTACCTAACGTTACTCTAACAGTTCAGTAAAAATGGCATCAGTAAAAGGAGGCTTTCAAGAAAGAAGTTACCCCCAAACACACAGGGAGTGCAGCTGAGAGAGTTTCTGTTAGTTTCATTTTGTTACATAAATCACCGTTATTATTTCTTACTTACGATGTTAAAAGAGCAGGAGGATACTTGAAATAAAAGGCTGTTCATGCACAATACCCACACGAATAAATTCCAGTGATCCGCCCCAGCACCGGACACGGTGCCCTTCCCTGGCCACTGAGCTGAGCCCTCCCTTTAGGAGGAGTAGGGGAATTCACCACCAAATATACAATATATTGTAATGGAATGATACCAGGAAACAATACTAATTGGAGTCTGAACGTGTCCTCCACAGGGTCACGTTAATCTACTGTTTAACTCGGCAGAAAAGACAGTGAGGAAATAAAAGCTCAATTCACCCAGCCTGAGATCAAAACTTTCATGGCAATATTGGCAGGTTAGACCCTGATTCTTTAAATAGTACATTGCCTTTGTTAAACAAAAGTCATTCTTTTATTACATAATAGAGATTATAAATAAATGTAAAGTGTGCATGCAGTCAACTGCATATTATACAAGCAATATCTATGTTAATAATTGTTTTCTTTGGCAGGCCAGAATCCAGCTGGACATGCAATATTTACATATCAAAACCCTTGGTGTGTTCAAGTCATATTGGATGCAAGTGAAAATATATATGTATATATATTTACCGTATACACACACACATATATATGTATAAAGGTATATATACACCTCTGCATATATACTGTATACATATATACACATAGGTATATGCTAAAAGTGGATTTCATCTTTTTCTGATTCAGGTGATGCAGGCCTTGAGACACTAAAAATATCCTGACAGGGTATCTGGGGGGGCTGCTGGGGTGATAAATGAGACTCGGGGGAAGAGATCTGGGGTACGTTCTTTTCGGACAATATTTTTAAAATTTCTGCCACCTGCTTCTCAAGGGCAGCCATCCTACTGCTTAGCAGCTGGATATCTTCTTTGAGTTCGTGCTTGACTTCCTGCAGCGTGGTTTGTAAGGCCTGCTCAGGAATAGGGTAGAAAGGGTGCCTAGCATCAGCCTGAATGGGGCTGTGCTCCAGGGGGCTGCGAGTCTCACCAGCTTTATCCAAGCGAAGGTCACTTTTTGTTATTCCACTGTCACAAGAGTCTGTTTTCCTCAGTGGGTTTTTATTTACACCGTTCTCCGAGTCATTGCACTTGGGGTCGTCGGACAGCAACCCCATGGACTCAGCCTTTGTGACGTTATTCCAGTCCTCCTTCTTCTCCTCGTGGGTCCCCATCGTGTTCTTCAGTCGAAGCCACCCTTTCCCATTCCCGTTTTTCATCCTCATGGGACTGTTTACTTTCAGACATTTTTGGTCTCCGTTTCCATTTGGCTTGAGCTCCATCGCATCCCTGTTGTTCTGCTTCACGGCCTCACTGGTTTTCATGTAAGCCAGGGACGTCTGGATGGGGGTGATCTGAGACACGGTGACCACACTGGTGCCTGTGATGGAGGCCCCGTTCTGCACGCTCCGGCTTTCCACCTGGAGCTGGTTCCTTTCCGGGTCGATGTGGGTTGAGCCTTGGTTACGCATCTCCTTTTGCTGTTTGAATTTCTGGAAGAGTTTCCGCACAGGATGGTCCACAGGGATGCTCAGCGTCACCTCGTTCTTCTGGCGCAGGCGCTCCTCTTCTTCCTTCTTGACATCGCTGATCTTCCGGAAGATGATCTATAGGGGATAAACCCACAACAGAGTCAGTATCCAAATGACATTGCATATGGCAAATGTTACTGGGAGATGTGGAAACAGTATTGAGAGAACAGCCATTTCTCCTTCCTTTTATCTTAATTTCTTGTAATGACTTCAAATGGAGCTGATCAAGACATAGTAACCTCAGATATATGCCACTGCATAGATAGGGTACATATATATACACGCACACTTTCTTAAAAGTATAGATTAAAAACAGGTTTCACCTTTACATTTGATGCAGAAGATAGAGCCTTGAAGAATGAAAAATATCCCAATACCAAGAGAAGGAAAGAAACTGAATAAAGAGAAGAAAGAATGAGAGCAAGAACCCAAATACTGTGATACCTACCTACCCATTACTCACACTCATACCTGCTCTGTCACCGTCTTTAGTACAGATCAAAAGGAAACAGTAATTCAGTGGAGACTACACAGCTGTAAGTTTAATTCAACGTACATACCCTTCCAGAGACTGGAAAACCCAAATGTGCTCAATACTTGTTAGCTCTCTTTATTGCTAGTTTTGTAGAAGTGGCTGGAGGGTGCAATTAGGTTCCCCATGTGCCAGGTTGTGCGGCTTCACACAGCAACACAAACATTTCCTGGAGAGTTTATATGTCTAATATGTGTGGGTGTGCTGGGAGCACCATGGAGAAGCACCGTAACAGGGGTGTGTGATTATAAAACCCAGCAATATCCACCATTTCATGACGCCATGCCATTTAATGCTGCAGGGATTTCACCCTGCAGCATCTCTCAGGCCTCTATAGAAAAAGGATTCTGAGCCTCAAGCTGTCGAAAGATCCACAGAGTAAAAACCTTTCTGTTGATTTTATGCATGTTACTCATATGAAATCTTTTTCTTTTTTTTTTTTTAGGTTCATCCCATTTTCTTGAATGTGGGATTGAGGCAGGATAGGAAAACTCTGGTTCTCTGGATCACGATACTAAAGTGAAAAGCAGCACATGATTAAATGCAAATACGGACTGTGTAGGGATAGTGTTGGGAAGAAAAGTAAAAGAAAGCCCCTGCAACACACAAACAAAACTCTGTGACAGTCAGATGTAGGTTTTGAAGTATCCATATTTCAGTATCTATTTACTTTTTATAAAAAGGCTTCTCGTGCCTGTCCATATTTGCAAAGAAATAGTTGCTTTCAAGTCTCACATCTTCAGAAGTCGGCAGAGGAGTGCCACGATGGCTACAGCTCCTTCCCTGTGTGAATCTGGGATGAGCTGGACTTCAAAGCTTCGTTAGAGAGCTTTCAAACACAGTAAATCCTTGTATGCTGCTGATAGATGCAGCTGCTTATAATAATTTGGAAAGTTAACAAGTTTATTAGAAGCCTAGTTTAAAAAAAAAAAACAAACACAAACAAACAAGAGACAAACATGGAAGATACTTTCATCTGACTCCTCTGACCTAGATGCAGCAACACATACGCTCATTTGGAAGCTCCCCTTCATTAGCGCCTAACCCATGGAGCAACTCTCTCTCTCTCTCTCGGACAAGCCACTGGGGACAGCAAATAAATGCAAGAGAAGTTGCTCTTGATTCAAAATTAAGTAATTACACTTAATTGAAGCCACACTCTCTAAATGAAGATTTGGAAGGTGGGTTGTGTTGTTTTGTTCATGCCTTTCTTTCCCTGGAGGACAGCATGGCACCTCCGGCAGATGATGCAATGCTGAAAGCAACCAGCTGCAAGGATGTGTGTCCCCAAGATGTGTCTCAGAGAAGATGGCCGGTTCCTCCGCTGGTCTCCCCATCTGGCTGTGTTGCTCTGCCCCACGCCGTGCCAGGCCAGAGTGGCTGGGTCCCTGAAAACATCTGGGGTGGGGAAAACATCCTCTACCCAATGTTTCCCTGCACTGTGGCCATGACCCTATTTCACAGCTTGAGCACCCTCCTCTCCTCCAGCCACCTTCTGCCTGGCAGGTGGTGGTGGCCGGAGGCAGCCAGGGATGCTGGAAGGCAGGCAGCTGCCTGCAGCCTGGCAGGGGCTCGCAGCGCTCCCGTGGCCAGTGCAGCAGTGAATGCACAACTGGGAGAGACACGAGGTAAGTTTGATAACCTGTCCCATCAGCTGTCTATAAAGACCAGAGTGATAAGAACAAAGGCTACAGCACCAGCTTTTTATTTCCTCTCCAAACACTTGCGCTTCACTGAAAACTACCCTCATCTCCCTTTTCTTCCAGCAGCCCGCTCTTGTTCTTTCATTTGTCCCTTTTCTTCTCTCAGTTCAAAACTTCTCCAGACAGAGGTTATCTCCCTGCACAGAATGTAATTACCCGTGACTGCTGCTGCTGCTTTCTGCAGAAGAAAAGCCAAAACTTTGCTAATTTGACACTGCCTGTACCTCACACTCCTGATGTGGGTCCTTCTGAAAGCCAGGAAATCACTATGTTTTTTTTTTTTTTTTCCCCCAGAATCACTTGGCCAGAAGTCACTCGGATGAGCCGAGCCCAGCGGCATGGGGACCTGAGCCTGAGCGCTGCTCTGCCTCAGCGTGGGGCCAAAACTTTGGGGGAAGCTGAATGCGTCCCTGCTGCAGGGATGGGCAGCCACTGTGGCAAACACCATCAGATTTGCAGTGCAAATATCTGCTCTGACCAAGTGAGACCAAGGACCCAGTAACTACTCACAGCCATGGGCTTTCTCCCTACTTTACGCCCATGCAGTGGAGAAGACACACTCCTGCAGTCCTGCTGTCCCCTTCCCAGGAGGGGATGTTCCTTCAGCCTCCTGCAGGACGCAGGCAGGAGCCTGGCAGAGCTCTTCAATAAATCCTTTCCTCTTTCTCTGCTTGGGACAGAAAGTGCTACACCCTGGAATGATTATGGGCAGCTCGTTTGAAGAAGCAAGCCTGCTGCACTCTGAATTAGCACAGAAAATGTCACGGGACTCGGAAATCCAGTGGTTAGCTGAGAGTCAAGAATTCAGGACTGATCTACCTCGGTGGAGCCACATTTCCAAGGGAGCAAAGGTGGGCTGATGCACAGCCCTGTGCACACCCTCCCCTCGGCTTTCTCATGAAACCTGGATGTGTTCACAGATGTTTGCTATTTTCTTTTCCACTCGGGAATGCATAACCACGCAGATCCTCATATCCTGTCTGACACTGTGAGATTATGGCACTTTGGAGACCGGGGTCTCGGTCCTCATTCACCCGCTGAACTGCCCCTTCACCACAAGGAAACCATTTCACCCCTGTGTCACCCCATGGAGACTGTCCCCTCTTCAGGATATCCACCCTCAACCAAGGGAGCACTATGCCGATCTAGCAGGGATCTAGTTTTGGTCAGGACTACTTGATACCACTAGGATATGTACAAGTAAAAGAAAAGAAAGATCCTCTTATACAGACAAAGAACTGGGGGGAAAATGAGATGTGAATTCTAGCAGTAATAGTTGTTTTTCATTACCAAATTTTTCCATATTAGGAATTTTTTCATGTGGTTGGATTTAATCCACTTCGACATTGGTTTAACTTAAGCCAGAGTAGGATTAAATGTGTTTATATGGAGACTTAATTCTATTAATGTCTAATAACTATTACTGGCTATTTTTCTCTATAAATAAGAACAGAAAACCACCTCATGCAAACTGACATTCCTCAGCAAATTGGGAGAGGCTTATTTTGAAATCTTAAATTGGATGAGCTATCTCGGTTGTTCCTGACCCTTTTCAGCGAGGTTACACATAGGCCTGTCCAAATGCGTGTCCCAGGAACAGACACAAACCCCAAAGGAGTTAATCAGAAGAAACTGAATTAACCGTGTGTACAGCACATCTCAAGCAGTAAAGAGCCATACCCCTGTCTCACGGCAAGTGCTAAATTCATTAATGTGACAGAGATTCAGTGTAGGACTTCATTTCCTTTATGGATGGGGTTGTGAAAGACTGCCCCGTGCGACACAAATCCTGTCTCCTGAGACCAGGTTCCTGTTTTTCTTGCCTTTAATATATTTATTGTGGGAAGGAGGGGGAATGGAGGTGATGTTAATTATTGAGCTGGCAAAGATTAAGTAGAAATTAACTGATGGCCAGCCCTGGGAACTGAAGTATTTGGGTTATCTATGAGGCAGGCACAGAGGAGACAACAGCAACTTGAGATTCTCCGTTTGATCTTAACCCCAAGCTCCTCTCCCTCCCCTCCGTATTGAGACGTAACTCACCGTGACTGCAAACTCAGCCCATCACCACTTCCAAAGAGGGACCTTACCAAAGGTACCGGCAATGGGTACGTCACTGTTGGAGCAGCTCCTGTGAGGTGCCAGCTTGTACAACTGAACACAAAGCCAAGTACAGATGAGGGAAGCAGCAACGTGAGGTCAGGGAGCCAGCTCAAGGCTGAGACACACACCCGTTCTCCCATCTACTGCTGTATTAATCAGTAAAGCTGTGGCCTTCCCAGATGCTTTGAAATGCATCCCTCGTCTGCTGTCTCTTTTTGTACCAGTTCTGAGAAAATCATCCCTCCACGACCTTGCTCCATTCACAAAGACCCCTTGGTAAGTGACTCCGAGGAAGGTACGTGAATGGATTAAAGAACTGTTAAAAGTCTTGAAGAATTACAGTAAGTTCATAAAAGTGGCAAATATTTGACCAGAGATCATCCTGTCCCATTCCTAGAACATCTCATGCTGTTGTTAGTGGCATTCAATACACGCCTGCCCCTCACCACAGAAATTCACAGAAATGTACAATGGTATAGCAAAAGGGCGCACAGTTGTCATGGTGATGAATACAGCAGGTGTCCACCCAGAGAAAGAGAGGGAAAGCCACACAAGACCATCAACATAAAGATTTTCACAGTGACTAATAAACTTTGGGTACCCAAGCTGTGGCATCCTACAAATGTGCCTGATGGCCATGGGATGCTGGAGTCCTGCAGCAAGGGGAGACCCTGTCCTGGGACAACTGGCTTGACTAAGCTCATTGGGCATTTCTGCAGTGCCAAAAACTGGAACAGAAAGCAAACACAACATTTCAGTCCTCACAGCTACGGAAATCCATGTAGAGCAGAAGGAGGAGCCCTGCCATGAGGCTGGAATGGGGCCACAATCAGTCACTGACAGGTCACACTCATTAACGCACAGGCTAGGCTGATGTGGGTGGTGGTCACCTCTCAAAAATTTGTTCCAGAGGTAACTATCTTGTCTGTGTTAATGTCTTGTAGAAGCCCCATCTCCCTCGCATCTGGTTACTCACAATCCAATGTATTTGTCCAGATCTCTGTATTTCTGTATCTGACAGCATAGACCCACAGTTGTACTAGAAAACACTGCAGATGGAGCAATTGGGACGAGCGGACAGAGCGAGCAGGAACTTTCCAAGCTGGCTGCAGCGATAGAGGCAGTGTGTTAGGGAAATGCACCGTCCCTTGGACCACACTGAAGAGCTGGCAGCTCCCGCCTCGTTTGCAGCTGGCTGAGACCTGCAGAGCAGCTCCTTCACCAGCTTTCAGATCCCACCAGAGGGATTTGATCTAGTCCATGGCCTAAGGGAATGTTTAGTTCCCATAAAAAGGGTCAGTGTCCTCACAAGGTGTATTGGTCTTGGCACCCTTTTATATAGGTCCTTTTTTGGAAATGGGATAGCCGTCTTCCATCGCCTCCTTAGCCTGAAATGATTCAAGGTTAGCTTAAACTGGCAAATGGATTTTAGAGTTTTTGATGATATAACCGTTATCAGACAAATACTGCAATCACATATACCTCATTTTCTTCAGAAACAATGCTAAAAAAACCCCAACAAATGCAACTGCAAATAATAAGGAACGCTTAAATCACGCCTAGGCTGCACAACATAAAAGAAACTTCTGTAAAATGTTTCAAAAAATACTATTAATTTTCACATCTCGGAGTGCATTGTAGAAAACTAATTGCCATTTTTCTCATTCTAATGAGGGAGGTGAATTTGTGGCACATCCAGGATTTAGACACAGGCTACCCCAACCCATGCGGTGCTCAGATGAGTGTGCTATTTTCCTGCTTCTAAGAACAAACTACAAAATACACCCGATTTCCAGGGCACAGACACTCAGAACAAGCTGCACCTCCGAAGCCCGTGTCTGCATCTGAACACGTCCTCCAGGAGCCCTGCACAGCCGAGGGAGAGAAAAAGGCACTGGGAGGGAGTGAGTCATTTCACCTGCAGCTAGATGTTAAAACAGGTCAGACAAGCTGTACCCTGCAATGCCTGTTTGTCTCCTGTGTCGACACAGGGAGCTCTGTGCGTGTCGCTCGGATGCAGACATCCTCCACGTGACGGCGGGTAAGAAGTATCCAAACCCCTGCCTCTAGCAGTGCAAATGTCAGGGTTTGGTGCAGATCGCGTAAAAAGTCTTCCCGTAAAGCTTTTCTCTGCATGTGTGTGTGCGTGTGTACTATACCCTTCATCTGATGCTATTTTTATTCCTCCCCCAGCATGCTGGTGTATTGCCAGTTCCCGGCTGGGATGCATTCCCCACCCAGTCTCAGAGACCAGCCAGTGCTTCCAGATAAACACTATTATTTTAAAAGTTGCAGAGGGAAGATGAGCAACGACTGCATAGAAGACCATGCCAGACCGGCGCGTCCAAGTGAGAGCTTGTGAAAGAACAGTGTTTTTATTTGCATGGAGCAATGAGATGAACCACTAATAGAGAAGCCAAAGCCCCCCTGTTCTTACCCCGATCCCCAGGAAAACTCCCCAGCGGTTGGTGGGGAACTGAGCTGGTCTCCCCGCAGCTCCTAGAAAATTGGAGTCCACCTGGGATGGTTGTGGCTGCTCCTGTATTACCACTGTTTTGCATTGCAAATGTCATCCCACTCCCTGGTGTTGCAGGACAGATCCTGCTTGGATCTCTCTTGCTGTTGGCACTGTTTGCTGCTAAGGGCCGTCATAACCAGCAAACCCTTCCCAGGCCATTGTTTTGATGTGCTCAGGTGAGTCTAGGATACTTCATCCCTCAGTCCTTGAGGATTAGCCCTCTCTAGGAGCCTTTAGTTGCCAAAACAGGGCATATCTGGGACCCCCTTTCTTGATGTTCTGAAGACTAGGCCAGTCAAGCCCAATTTCTAACATGTAACCTTTGGTAAGCAAGTTTGCTCCAAAACTGAAGTGGTTTTTAAACCTAGGCAGGTCACAGAGAACATGATTCACTATTAACACTTGTATGTTAAAATGCTTTAAATCTTATTTTTTCAGATACTAAATATTTTTTTTAAATTAACTTTTAAGATGTTAAAAAATCTTCCTTTTAATTTGCATGAATTAAAATGTGCTTAAATGTAAAAAGTTAAACTATTAAAAGAATGGACAGAAATGAATGAATAAGAAATTACCTCATATGAGCCTTTGTGCTTATAATTAGGCAGAAAGTGAAGCCCTGGGGCCTGGGCTAGCAGAGCTGTGAAATGCAGTTCAATCTGATAGAAGAGCCATGGGCCATCTTTATTTGTCCTTCATCCGAAAGACCAGCCTGTGAGCCTCACAGTGAGCCAGAGAAACCCGAACAGCCAGTGCTAATGCAAACCTTCCTTCGGGATGGACGTAAGAAGCTGCTGCCATGCGCTGTGGATGGACTCGCTGTGTCTGGACTGGTTCCCTGCCTTGAAAACCCGTTTCATTGCAGGTTTACTGCCCTTCCAAAACAGAGAGGGTGATGGCAGCATCACCCACAAGATGCAGTTCCAGCTCTTGACCCCAGGGAAGAGTAACGACTCCTCCTAGGTCAGGGCATGGCAAGGAGGTAGGAGTAGGCGGGAAGACCAAGCTAGCGAGACCAGCAAACACCAGCAAAGGGTCAGCAAGGAGCACTGGCTCTGACCCAGCTTCCATTGACAGCTTTTCAGTATGGCTCATGCATGAGAGCAGCCTCCAACCACGGTGGTGGGCGCTGGCAGGAGTCTCTGCAACTGAGAAGCACGGTCAGAAACCCTCTCCCGAATTTGACAGTGACCAGAAACCTGGCAGAAATGGAAGGGAGCCGAAGCCACAAAAAGTGAAAGCCGACAGAGACTGAAGCCAGGGCGCCTCTTTCCAAATGCAAACTGCATTTAGGCTGCTTCACCTAATTTACTCCTGTAAATCTCCATGTCCTCTTAGCTCACTTTATTAATCTTCACTCTGAGGATGCAGAATAGATGGCCCGAAATGATGGCTTTATTGTTCTTCTGCTCTGTACACTCCTCAGATAGCTTTACTTTGATGTGAAATTCAGCCTCAAAACCAAATTGCTCTAACAACTGTTTTAATTGCTCTCCAGTAAATTCTCCTTAATCCTTCTGTCCCAGGAACTGTTTTGTGTTAAACCATTGCTCCATCTGCGTGTGGGAAAGGAATCGCTGTCCTTGGCTGTGCAATGAAAATGACTGACTGCTGAGCAATTAGTTAATCTCCGGGATAGGAATGTTTCACTAAACAGTCTTTCATGCTGGATTTTGGAGGAAAAGAAGATTTTCGTAGGTTAGTCTGCTGGCTGGTTGAAAGAAACAGTAAATAATAGCCTTTCTGCAAATTCCCATTGATCCTGACTTCACAGACACGGCAGCATGCAAAAGCAAAAGGTTGCTACCAAGCACATTTTAATTTTGCTTTGGAGAAACTGTATTCCTGTAGTTTCCTCCTAAGCGATTACAGAATTGACTTGTAAGAGATGTGAAGATTTCCAATCCAAGTAACAAAGAGATGTCACTTCAAGGAAAGGATAATTATTTCCATGATGTTGAAAAAGCCCTTTCAAGGGAAATTTAATGGCTTTTTATGTGCAAGAAAGGGGTTAACCCTTTCACCGTGACTTAATAAAGATCTGTGTCCCCCAAGTTGGTCATCTAAAGAAAAAGCAGGGCATGGAGGGAGGGAGAGACACTTCACAGGAACACAATAACAGCCAATAACTGATTTCCCAGAGCCCAGAACTTCCATCACCTCATTCCTGCTTGCTCTGTGTTTTAGAAATTGGTTACTGTAGGTCAAATTTTAATCTGGTTCCATTTTGTGTTTGCAATCAACTTGCACAGCACCCGACTACTCTTGCAGAGAGACATCTGTGCATGCTGGCAGTCAATTAGGCTGATCTGCATTTGCGAACAAGCATGCATATTAAGAAGAGAGTGGTCGAGAGTTTGCCCCATCTACTTTATACTTGGTATGGATCTGAAGTCACCCTGTTTTACTTTAAAACATGTCTGGGTTGAAGAAGAAGGAGAAGAGAAGCAGGCAGAGATCCAAGTCGCATTTGTCACATCCCAAGAGCATCACGGCCCAACACATACAGCACCAGGCTGGGATTCAGGAGGATGGATTATCCTGCTGGCCTGACCTTTGGCCAAGAAGGACATCTTGTGCAAATCACACTGTCTCTTCATGTCTCCATCTCTCCCAGCATAAGGGAGGATAATAACACTGCCCTCATTTCTGCAATTAATTGGAAGTCCCTCCACCATTGCTAACCATTTACAACTGAGAAACTAGGATCCATGCCTGATTGCAGAGAGAGGCCACTGTTTTGGCCTATTGACAAAACTGAGACAGTTCATTAAAAAAATAGCCATAAAAAATACACATAGGTGCTCTTAGGATTCCAACTCAAGATTAAGGGCCCAAGGCTCTGCTACACTGAGACATCTAGGGCAGCGCACAACGGATGTACAGTGCTACATAAAGTCCTTTCCTGATGCCCTGATACATCAGTCAAACCTTGATTAAGCGTAGCATTGACACCTACTTTGCAAGGAAGGATCAGTCAAATCGTTTAGCTTGAGTGATGGGTACTGATTCTTCAAAATGGTGTGATTACACATTTAACTTAGCACGTGCTGAGCTAAGGAGTCAGATTGCCAGAAGAAATGCCAAACCCTCTTACTCTATTTGCACAATTGCATGCATTTACACCAACCACGAGCATTTTTTGAGGGCAGCTCAGCCTCCTGACTCAGGAGCTCTTCTGTTCTTGTAGTCTCCCTGACCTGAGCACCTTCTGCCCATACATTTGGCACTTAAAGACACCTCCTTCTCTTTGTACCCCATGGGAAAACAACACATGGGTTTTCTGCTGCTGCAGGCTTAGCTGTTATATCTGATGCCTGCTGGGCTCCATGCTTCTGCTTGGAAAGGGATGCTGAAGAAGGGCACTGTGCACCTTTGCAAGTGGGGAACTTTGCCGTGGTTTTTAAACAAGACTGGAATTGAAGCTGATCACTTCTTTTGCTGCTTTGCCCACACTATTTTCTGTTTCCTTTGCTTTAACCAAACAGCAGATGCATTAGCATGTTCCAGAACAGCCAGATTCAGACTTATTTCTCCAACACTATCGAAGATCACAACAGGCACCTTCCACATACAGACAAAGTTATTTTAAACAATAAAACAGCAAGGCTACTGTATTTATGAATTTACAGTATTTTTCAACCAGGGCCTATTGCTGGTTGGCCTAGTTTAGGGTCAGTGCGTTGCAGCCAGGAATATTGATTTGTGCGGCCTCAGAAGAGCCTGAACTGTGACCGTGATCCAAAGAGACACAGTCCCTCCTACAGGGGCAATAAAATCCAGCTTTAGCCTCCTAATTCCTTTTCAGGACCCTAAATCTTACACTGAACTCAATACGAAGACTAAATTGGACTGGGGATCTGAAATACTTTCTGAATCAAGGCCTAATTTGTTTTCTGTATACAACACAGAGAGAGTTAAACATGGGGAAATTGAGCAGAGAGCAATTTTGGGATAACTGTTGCAGTGTAACTACTACTGAGTAGTGTCTCATGGGGAGTCTTGTTCCCTCTCACTGGTTAGGTTTATCCGCTTAGGGATTTGAAACTCATGCCTTTCTTTACTCCATAACAACTCTTTCATGTAAACAAGTCTAGCTTGGGTTGGTCACTTGGTGGGTGAGCAAACTAAATGGTTCCTCCTGCTCTCTGCCTCTTTCTACCAATCTCTCCTTCTTGCAGATGTTCTTTCAATGGGGAGTATCAAGCACTCATGTCTCATTCCCCTTCCCCTTCTTCTCCTTCTCCTTCCTCTTCCCTTCCTTACTAGAGCAGTTATCTGAGGGAACAAAGGGCAGGGGCGATACTTCTCCTACTTCTTTGCCTGGCACTGAAGCAGAGAGAGAAGAGCAAATTTCTAACACTCTTGCTGGACTTTCTTTCCTTTCATCTTGCAGATGTTTCTTGCTCTGTATAGGACAGAACTCCTGCAAGAAGGGAAGCTGAGGTTCTTATAAGGACTGTGGTGGACTTCCAGACCCTGGGAAAGAGGAGCCCTTCAGAAGGCTAAAAACCCAAGCTTGGTAGACCCAAGGTCTTCCACTGGGTCTGGAGGAGATCCCCAGCAAAGATGGCATCCAACCACCACAACAAAACCATCCCATGACTATTAGGACTCCACATTGACATAAATGGCTGGTGACACATACCACCAAGTGGTGCACTTAGACCGTGTTGCCACCACCAATCGTGCCAGCACATTACCATTAGGAACCCTAGGGTTCAGGAGCTGAAAGGGAGCTTCCTATTGACTTCACATTGCAAAACAGTGCCCCTTCAAGAGGACAGTTTCCAGATAGATCAGGCAGGTCTGGTCCTTGCAAACTTGTATCGGCCATTGGATCAATATCTCCTATTGGCATTGGCCTAATGAAACGTCAGTAAGCAGCACTGTCAATTGATTCAGGCTTTGCTGTGGTGCAGATGAGTTACGGTCTGTGCATTCTATTACAGATGATTAAAAAAAAGAAACTCCTCAAAGAAAGCAGCCTTCGCTTTGCCCAGTGCAGTATCTCCTCAGAGTGATATGCTTCTGAGCATAAACAGAGAAAGATAGTTCAAAGCCTCCAGATGACAGCGGGGTGGTTTGAGCTTGGGGCAGACTGCAGAAATGGTGCTCTCTGGGACGGGGAAAAGTGCCAAAAGACTTTTCAAGCTGCTCTTCAGCCTGATTTAACTTGGAACAGAAAATCAATCATCAATAATAATATGCAGTACTAATCTACCACTCTTCTTTCCCTGCATTGGAGAAAGCAGGATTCATGTTGCTGCCTCTTGCCAGATGCCAAAACCAGGGCACAGAGAGGTGATATATCACTTGCTCAGAGTCATTGAGCTGCTCAGGGGATAAATGAGGGATGGAATGAAGGTCTCCAGCCCAGAGCCCCCTTAGTAGGAAAGGCAAAAAGATTAAATATATAAAGAGATATAATAAAGGAAAATAACATGATTAATATAATAATGGACTTTCTTTTCACTACTGTCCAGTCTGGGAAATGTAGACCTGGATTTCAAATAGTTGGGAGGGCTCAACTGTAATTGCAGTTAATTGCTAAAATTAAATCCAGACCAGGACAGCTTTACTGCTGTTCAGGCTTGTGTTGGAAGAGGGGTGGGGAGGCAGGCAGAACTATCTCTGGTTATTTAGCAAACATTTTCAGAAGGTCTTATTTTATTCCAATGAAAACTGTGAAAAAACTAATTAGGGTTCTGGCCAGCCCTACTTGTGACAGGCCCAGTATTCCTGCATATCCCTAACACAAAGCCACACAGAACATGGGCCCAGAGGACTTGCAGAATTCGTGTTTTGTTTTCTGTTTTTTTGCCTCTTATGGATTTCTGCCTGAAGACCAAATAGTCTCAATAAATGCCTAAAAGAGACTCTCCATTTACAAAGTAATACATCAGCAAAAGAATTGCAAATTGTTCCCAAAATGAATTATTCTCTCCTCTCTACTTTAAGTGGAAATTTAAATTAATTGGAATCATTATGGTGGTTGGGTTTTTTTCCTTAAGTATTACTGTACCAGACTGTAAAGTGCCTGAAATTTAATCTCAGGTCTTCAGACCTAAAAAAGTGTTTTGCAACTGAAAGCTTGTTGATTTTTTCCAACTACAGCAACTGGTCTAATGAAAGGTAACAACCCTGCTACCAGCCTTCCTTCTGACACTGAGGACATTCTACCTGACTTTCAGAAACACTGGTTTTAGATGGAATGTGCCACCAGCTACTCTGTTTGTTCACTTCATAATTTTCAAGGTTTTGTTAATTTATTGAAAAGCTTTTATAACAGGAGCTTCAATTAAAACAATGCGCTTCCAGTGCCATGTGATGTAGAACACCATCAGTTTTGTTTGTGATGAGTTGGAAATGAAGAAATAATTTTAAAGGGCAGAACATATGAACAACAGGCTCAAATAAAAGGGACCCTAGGCAGCCTCTGTACCTCGAAGAGCCAAGGCATCAAACCTTGATGTATCTTTCCATATTACAAAACAAAGAGGTAAAATGTGTTACACTCTCACTGTCAGACATTCCTCACCTGAACCAGGTCTTATAGTGGACACTAATTTGGTGGGGAGCGCCACTGACCCCGGATTCAAGCTAATTAAAAAATATGGTGGTATTCCTGAGTGGAGCAGATTTAGGCTGGTGGCTGGGCAGTCATTTGCTTGTTTCCCATCTGCTTCTAGATCCCAGTCACGGACCTGATCTTTCAAGTGCTTGTGGGGCTGAAAGCGAGGGCATGTCTATGCCCCACCACAAAGAAGGGCAAAAGGACCCCTGTCGTAGCATAGTAGCATCCCCCTGCAGAAAGGCAGGATTAATTAGGCTCTGTTCAGATCTGCTCTAATCTGGCTCTGCTGCTTTCAAGCCCAAAGCTCACAGCGCACCATGGTTCTGCTTTCAGCCAGCCAGCCATGCCAAAGTTACCTTGGAGTTACTTCTTTTCCTTCTTGACCCATAAATACAGCCTATTGCTATATTAGAGAAGACTGAACCTGCCTGGACCAAATCCAGGCAAGTGCTGCCAGAGCTCACTCCCTTTTTACAGATCTTTTGGATGAAACCCAAGCTCAAATGACCGCAGGACGTATCCTCGTGCCTACCTTTCCCATGGGATACCCTGCAAACAAAGCCACAGCAATGCTGCAAGGGACAATAAGCTGGGGCAATTCAGCAACTCACGTCTCTGCTTCACAGCTCAGAGATGCCAGAACGAAACCCACTGGCACTGTGACCTGGCAATTCCTTTAAACTGAAATCAAGACTCGGAAAAGATTAATGTCTCTGGCAAATCATTCACTGACTGAAAGACAGGGACAGCCCACTGCATAATAGATGTGAAATAACTCAGTTAAGCCATTGGGAAATCCTGATTTAACAGGAAAATAGACCAAAAGGTTATTTAAACTTTTAATATCTACTTCGTTTAACTATAGAAAACTCCGTGAAATAACTTTAACAAGTATCCCTGGGATTCTTCAAGTGAAACATCTCACCAGCAACAGCTAAATTTTTCCCAGTTGAGAACTCTCAGTTGGCAGCGTGTGAGTAAGGAGTGCTGGCTGTTGAAACATACTGTAATTGCCTTTAATATGATCACAGCCAGGGCTTCAGTGGGGAGGAACCCCTTGAGGAGAAGAAAAGACGCAAGACATAAGATGTGCTACTTTCACCTAAGCATCTCCCTTTAGCCAAAAGTGGTTGGTGTAGGGCTGACCCTAAGGGTGCTTTAGCTCAAGAGATTGAAGGAATTACAGTTTTTTGGAGGCATCCATAACTGTCAGCAGAGCAGGGGCCTTCTATTTAAGGCATAATCGAATGAAAAAAGACCCCATTTCAATGATGTTGCTAATGTTTCCTCGTACCTGAATCTGAACCAGTGAAGAGCTCTTCCTTTCTGGGGCAGAAAGTCAAGGAAAATCACCCACAGCCACAAGAGCACGGAGCAGTATTATCCACCAACTAGTGAGCTTCCTACAACAGCATGGAAATACTGCATCAGCCATGTGAAACTTCAACACAAAGAGAAGTGTACTGTTCCCTGAAGGTTACTTGTGCAGAAATGAAGGTGCTTATGATAGTTGTATCAGAGCCTCTTGCAGGCAAACCCAGCAGGTTGCCTACGTGACAAACACCCAGGGAGGATGAATTGCTCTGCCTGTCCCCAAAGGGATCATTAGATGTTTTTTCTAACCTCAGAAGAAGTGAATGAGGAGCTCGGCAAGTGGTGACTGCAGAGCTTTCTATTTATTTCTGAAGGGGATCAGCAAGAGAAAGAGACAGCACAGAAGAGTTAACTAGTGGGGGTATGGGGATGGGGTAAACAGATGGTGTGGTGAAGAGCCATTTCCTTTCCATTTACATGCTGACTGCATTAAATCAATCCCTGGGCTTTCATGGCAATAAGCTAAGGCTCTGCTGGGGAGGATTTTAGTGATTTGGCTATATCCTAGTTGTGGGTATCATTCTATTGTGTCCCAGCATTTACTCTATTCTCAGGGAAAAGGTCCTTCGATTTTTTTTCATGTGATTCTCAGTGATCTTCCCTAATACCTATATCACAGCCATCACCTCTTTTCCAGATGTGGATCTCTATAAAGCCCATCAGCACTGTTTTATGTTCCTATCCATGTATTAAGGCACTGACAGAGGATGTTCCTTAGGGGCCAAGCCTGCTGTTTTTGTAGCCTTAGCTTATCTCGTTGCTTCAGACCCAAACAAATTAGTTTGTAATCCTCAGTAGTGTATACTTTGGCAAATCTGGGTTTAAAAGTGATCAGAAATGACCTCCTTGTGTAAAACTGGAGTCAGTTCTGTTGATTTGTCCCCTCTCCCTGCCTGGGGCTAGTAAGAAAACCCTGTACCTGCACAAATAACAGGTCTTTGCAATCGATAACATTGATGATTCCATATTTCCCCATTTATGACTATGTTGCACCCTGTTTACACACTGTTTGTATCTTTTCTACCACTCCCTGTGCACACACAATTAACAAAACACCAGCTGGTACAGGATAAACACTGCTGCAAGGATGCAGAGAGACACCAGAGAGAAGTAGTACATATCTCTACCTCTGGCCCTGCTACCTTTTCATGTCAGATGCTGTGTTCACTTCCCAGTGGTCCTTTTGACCTCTGAGACTTTGGCTAAAGCACCCTCTCCGTTTTTTCTCTGGTTTGATTTTTTTTTTTCTGGTGTCTGACAAATCCAGCTAACCCTAAGCCTCCCACACGAGACACCAGTTCTTCACTCACCTTTTCCCAGGAAGGCCTTGTCCAGGCACTTCTAGGAGGTTGACTCAAACAAGCACAAATAAAGGCTGGGTGGAGAATGGATGGAGAACAGCCCTGAGGAGAAGGACTTGGGGGTGGTGGTTGATGAGAAGCTCAACATGAGCTGGCAATGTGCGCTCACAGCCCAGAAAGCCAACAGCATCCTGGGCTGCATCAAAAGAAGTGTGGCCAGCAGGGCGAGGGAGGTGATTCTGCCCCTCTACTCCACTCTTGTGAGACCCCACCTGGAGTATTGCATCCAGCTCTGGGGCCCCCAACATAAGAAGGACATGGGCCTGTTGGATTGAGTCCAGAGGAGGCCTACAAAGATGATCCGAGGGCTGGAGCACCTCTCCTGTGAAAAAAGGTTTGAGAGAGTTGGGGTTGTTCAGGCTGGAGAAGAGGATGCTCCAGGGAGACCTTACAGCAGCCTTCCAGTACCTAAAGGGGGCCTACAGGAAAGATGAGGAGGGACTCTTTATCAGGGAAAGTAGTGATAGGACGAGGTGTAACAGTTTTAAACTGAAAGAGGGTAGATTTAGATTAGATATTAGGAAGAAATTCTTTACCGTGAGGGTGGGGAGACGCTGGAACAGGTTGCCCAGAGAAGTTGTGGATGCTGCATCCCTGGAAGTGTTCAAGGCCAGGTGGATGGGTTTTTGAGAAACCTAGTCCAGTAGATGGTGTCCCTGCCCCTGGCAGGGGGGTTGGAACTAGACGCTCTTTAAGATCCCTTGCAACCCAAACCATTCTATGATTTTATGACTCTTCTCAGTGGGGTCTGGCGACCACCTTAGATGCTAGAGGATGCCTACAGATGTGCAACTGTGCCAGATCTTCCACCCATGGGGCAGAGCTGATCCATGGAGCAAGAGCGCCTGCCCACAAGGTGGCTAGCAAGGTTAAAGAAGGCTGTTGGGGATTTTGTAAGGTCAATCTCTGTCCCAGCAGAGTCCATATCTACCCTTTTAGCAGCTATATCTGACATGTTGGACTGAATTTGAACACAACTGGTCTGGAAGGAAGCTCTTCACAGGACACATTACTGATGGACCACAGGGTAAACAGTGCCTTGGTTCAAACTTTCTGACAAATATTTTAAGTTATGGCTGATGGTTCATGCAGATCAGTCAGGCCTCTGGTATATTAATGCACGGCTGTGTTGAGCTTGTAAATTATAATTCATGTACTTTTGTAGAACTTCTTGAGGTTATTGGCTAAGTCCTTTAATAAATGGAAACAGGTACAATTAATAACACATGAAAAACGTGCATGATTCAGTCCATCCATTTACATTTCTACTGTAGCCTTCTTCACCAGGAGCGCTAATACAGCCTGGGAGAAGGATGGGGGTCATTCAAAATTGAGCTGCTCTGAACTACCAACAACTGTTCCATTTGAAAATGGATTTGCCTTAGATACATGAGGGAGATGGAAATTCATTACAATGGCAGGCAAGACAAAGAAGGCAGAATCAGTGAAAATAGTGAGGCTAGACACAGAAATTAAGTGCTGAGATGCCAAGATGCTCTGATAAGGTCAGGGACACGGAGAAGGTAAACTGGATTTCTGTGCACTGAGGGGCAAGTGATGGGCAGGAATGTAAAAGCAAAGCTAATCTTAATAAAAATGCTGCATTTTAGCTGACCGGGTTGAAATATCCTGCTTAGAAATGGCTGTTCTTTGCTGTTGTGATCTGCTGGTTGCTTAGGTCCCCATTTTCACATTTTTAAGGGAGTGCAAAGTGTTTTCGGCTCTCAGAAAAAGCCAAAGCTGGTTCATGTGGTAACAGGAGTGCTGTCCATAATAAAAAAAACAGAGGACAATGGACTGTTTCCAAAGAGGGTACGTACTCACACAGCATGGAGAGGTAAGTCCCCCTGCTCTGGAGATCCAGTGACTAATGGAAACATTTAGATAGGAAGCACTATACAAAATCTTTTTGGCAGCTAAGACAGCTTTGTGGAGTACTAATAAAGTAACCTAAAATTCACCTAAAAGTCCCAGGGAAGGTCCCAAAGCTCACGAGATCACTGACAGTTTAATTAATGGAGTTAAGAGAATCACAGGCTTTTATAACTGCTTACACTATGCTCCTTTATTTAACACTAACTTACATCTGAAAAATCTATATTATGTTTTTGCTATCTTTAGGAAGGGAAACAAATTAAGACTAAGGGCTGTGAGAACTGAGAAGTAAAAATATGAGGAAAGAACATGTATTAATAATATATATTCCTTCCTAAGCACGTGGAAGATTTTTGCCTTTCAGCAAGTTGCTCAAAAGTGCAATAAGAGGGGACTCATCTTATTTCAGGTGCTTCCCAGAATCCCCCTGTTCCTCCCGACAGCTATGCCCACCTCTGGCATATATGTAAATCAGCTACTCAAAAAATTGCTCAGACCTCCTTTGCATAGGACCTAAACTGAGGCAGCTTGCTAATCACAGCAACTGGTTGACAATTAAAAAAGGCACAGTCAATCAGCCATCACTAAGTTGGAAGTGACAGGCTGGGGTTTATTTTTAACTGAAACTAGTGGGATTCATGCAAACTTCTCCACAAAGTTTCTCTTGCACTTTGTGTACAATTTAATAATTTCCTCCACGCACTGTTTCTTCGCTGTAAAAGGCAGCCCCCAAAAAAAGCATTCAAAGTAAGGTAAATCTAGGATTTGCACGGCTGCAATGATTATCACATGCTGAATCAGTACATTTGGGTATCACCACATCTGGAAAGCGTGTGCTGCAAAACAATAGATGAATGGATCTATACGTGCACAGAAAAGAAAGACCTTACACAGGGAGTATTATTTAGCATTTTACAGGCTTATAGTATGCAACTGGTGAGGAGTCTTTTTGCGCGAGCCAAGGCAAAAACCTGTTCAGAGAGGGGGAGGCGAGAATAAAATCAGCGCTGTCTCCAATGCCAAACAGCTGTGAAATTGTTACCGATCATTTCAAGATTGGACAAAATGGATCCCATTTTGGGCAGAGCCAGAAAACTCCCACTTGGAGGAATGCTAAAGCTCTGTCTGCTCCTTGAGAAGCCTATGGGAATCCATTTATATGATCCCAACGAACAGGCAGAAGTTCTCTTTCCCCAGACATGGTTTTGGGTGCATTGCAAAAGGCATTCCCAGTCTTGCAGAAGTAAGGTTTGGGGAGAGAGAAGTCTGGTGTAAAAACTCATTTTCATACCTGCAAGTCATCCTTTGCTGTGTTACTAAACTGTCTGGTGTTCAGCTCCAGGAATCAACAGTGGAAGCAACCAGAGCACTTGGAATTAATCATCGTAACATTTCCCCCTTTTTTTACAGTTATTGTATTGGATAAAATGTAGATCTACATGGTAATTAGGCTCAGCAGCCCATACAAGAAGAAATCCATTTCTCTGGGCTAACTGTTTGGAGCCGTGCGAGATGACAGAACAGGCCTCTTTCCCCACTTTCTGTGCAAATCCTACCTGCCAGGACGCTGGTGACCTCAGCATTAGGCACAGTTCTATCTAACGGAGGTGGCCCACAAGCAGAGAACCTCCTGCAGCAGCGGCAGCTCCTAGGTACATTCAGGTCATCACAAAACAAACTGACTACTCTCAGATGTAACACAAATGCATTTGTAATACTCCCATGGCTTATTGGGCACCAGAGGAATCACACAGAGCTATGGGGAGATCGGCTTTGTTAGGACGCCTGCCCAAAAGAGAGCCTGCCACACAGCTCAGCCTGGCAAAGTAACAGCCCACGAGGGAAGCTCAGGGGCAGGGATGGTGATCCACCTGGATCTGCTGCTGGCTAAGCTGCCGGTGCCCATGTTCATCACAACATCGAAACACAGGGGTGGGTGATGAGAAAAACCTTCTTAACTGGCAGTCAAAAATTAAACGGCAATGTTGCTTCCCATTGCACCATGCACATTCCCTCCCCTTCCCTAGCAGCTGGAAGAAATTAAAAGCATCAATTCTAATCGATGAGGGGAGGTGAACACAAAATATTTATTTTTTAATATTTACAAGATTAAAAATAGTAAACCTTTGATTTATTTTTTTATTATCATTCAAGTCCTGTGCAAGCAACACTGCCCTGAATCGATATTAGCAGACGGCCTGCAGAAGGCTTTCTGAGTCAACTAAGGGAAGTCTCTTAATTATGACAGCTTTCTAAACAAGAAAATGGTATTAATTCACAAAAAGCACAACAGCAAATCATTGTCAATCTGGATCTTCGCTCTCACATAGCCAGTTTACATTTTTGTTTTCCTATGGGCGCTGCCTATCCCGGACATTTCCTGTCTAATGATCTTTCCACACACAAATAAATCACTCAGTTTGCCTTGCCTGCTTGAAGAAGAGAAGCTCGTACCTTTCACTGGGCTAAATCAGCAGAGTGCCTTTTATAACAGCTGCCGAGTCCCTACATGCAGAAAGTAGTGCATCAGCACACATAATTTTTTTCTGCAGCCATACCATACTGTTCAAAGATCCTTGAATGAAAAGTACGTTAAATTGCCTTGCATTTCTCAACAAAAAACCAACAGTAAAATAATGGCCTGACAAACAAGATCAAATGTCCTTTTGATTTAGATTTAGGCAGAGAAGCTACATGTCCAGGAAAAGATCCTCTGCACTGCCAAAGGATTATCAGAATTGGGCTCAGTCCTACTTTTAACAGAGTTGGTGGTGCTTTGCCTCTTGCTCCTACAGAAGGACGGCCAGGATGTCTGAGGAAGGCACTTAATTTAGAGAGTATATTCAGAATAGAATAGGGTAACTGCTGGTACCCTGTGGGATTAATGTGGCTCTGGAATACTACTAAAGATGATAGTTCTTTGGCTAATCTCTGCATCTGCCTGCAGTCTAAAGGCAAAATATATTAATTCAGACTGCCATGAATCCATACTACTCCAGGCCTCCCAAAGACCCTGGGGCATACACAGTGCCCTGTTTTTCAGGTTAGTATTTAAACACCCACTAGCCCTTAAACACCCAAGTCCTTGAGGAGGAGAGGAGAGGAGAGGAGAGGAGAGGAGAGGAGAGGAGATATTTTCAGTTGGAAGCGACCTACAGTGATCATCTAGTCCAACTGCCTGACCAATTCAGGCCTGACCAAAAGTTAAAACATGTTATTACAGGCATTATCCAAATGCCTCTGGATCACTGACATGCTTGGGGCATCCATCACCTTTCTAGGAAGCCTGCTGCAGTGTTTGACCACCCTCTCAGTAAAGAAAGGCTTCCCAATGTCCAGTCTAAACCTCTCCTGAACCATTCCTACATGCCCTATCACTGGATATCAGGGAGAAGAGATCAGCACCTCCCTTTCCACTTCCCCTCCTCATGAAGCTGGAGAGAGGTCACCCCTCAGCCTCCTTTTCTCCAAACTAGCAAACTAGACAAACCCAAAGTCCTTAGCTGCTCCTCATAGGACATTCCTTCCAACCCTTTCACCAGCTTTGTTGCCCTCCTCTGGATGCATTCAAGAGATTTCAGGTTTATCATCCACTTCTGCACTCGTCCGTGAACAGAGTCACAGCCAAAGGAGCACACTGTGCTTGTCAAAGGAGAGGAAACCACTGTGCCTCCAGGGAGGGGTTCAGAGGTGCGATTGCTCCCGTATCCCCAATTTCCCACAGTCCGTATGACCCAAAGGGTGCCCAAAAGGAAGAGACCACCATACGGAATGGCAAAAAGGAGAGGGAAGGGAGTGAGGTATGCAGAAAAGAGCCAGGTTCAGAGCTACCAAAAAAAAAATGGGAGAAAACAAACCCACCAACAGCTTTTACAGCAATTGCTCTGCTCAGAGAGCTGTCCCATTCCGTCTGGCAGAGAGGCACAGAGGGGTGAAGTTAATGCTGCTGCAGCTTTCTCTTTGAATTTTTATGCTCCTCTTCTACCTAGAAAGTCATGCACGGTCCTCCAAGGACTAACTTCCTTGCTTTCACTGCCTCAAACTCAAAAATCCCCATGCCCCCGAAGAGGAGCAAAGACACAAGGAATTGCTCAGGGGAACAGGAGGTGGGAGGGAAGAGCTGCAGAAAAAAACTCTAGCCTCAGATCTGTAATCCTCACTCAGAAGGAATCGCATGGGTCTCTCGATGGCAGAAGGTGTAGCATGGACTGTGTTGGGCTGTTTGTAACCACACAGCTACAAATACATGAGGAATTTCTCCATTCCTCACATGCGTTTGGCCCATTAGAAGTTTCTCAAGAAATTCCCAGGCATGGACCAGCCAGTGACCACTGTCAATTAGCAGTGTGGATGAGGCCATGTTGTTTGAATGTTTAAAGTGGGCTCTTCTGTCCCATGCACATTCAATATACCAGTCTCAACACCATCAGAGGTGGTACTAGGTCTAAATTGGTGAAACAGTCCTTTAGGAAATATTGCAATAGAATATCAACATATCTAGAGATAGCTGTGAAGGCAATGAAGCCAAACAATAAAAATTAATAAAAAATTTGTCTTAAGTGAAAGCTTCCTCAAGCATAACAGAGGCTGCACAGTCTGCTAAGATGTGAACAAAAAAAAACCATATTGATTTTTGAGTGTATAACTTATTTGCTCTGTAATCATGCTAAACCATCGCTACAGCTAAACTATAGCCATAGGACTGAATTTTCTGGGACAACATGTTCATATAAATGAAGAAAAAACAGATAACTAAAGACCAGAGAGGAACAGGAAGGGGCAGAAGCATCTTGAGACAAGGTAAAAAAACCTTTCCCTTCTCATATAGAGATGAAGAAAGGAATTTGGTGAAATTAAAGGCAAGGCTAGTCTGTGAGCTCTACGGTGGGAGCATGAGGAGGTAAATTCCTCCCTTATGCCCAAATTGAGCTGGCCTTATTGCTTGGAAAAAAAAAAAAGGAATGAAGTGCATTACTTTTGTTGGAGTTACACACGACGACAGAGAGAGGAGGAAAAGTAAAAGGTGAGACCTTTGGCTTAGACAGCTGAGAGGTGTCCTTTGCCATGGTCACAAGAGAGTTGCCTGTTACTGCAGTAATGAAGCAAGAGCTGTAAACACTCAAACACAATGTCATGGGCAGCACAGTTAGGAGCTGTGACTAATGTCACTCTGTGTTTTGCCCTGGAGAAGTGAAGAGGGGTGTCACCATGCCTGGCTGGGGAACTCCTCTGTGTCCCCTTGCCTCGGCCAGGGGCAGCAAGCAGCAGGATGTATTAGCCTGTAGATGCTTTGAGTCCTCGAAAAGATAAAGGCAGGGAAAGGAAACACGCCATGCATGTTGCCATCAAGAAGTTGATCAAATTAATTTTCAATAGAATTAAGCAAGCCATTGAGTTACAAACAAACTCTGAGTTAAGTCATGCCAAAAGCCTGCTGGCTGTATTAGCCATAATAGAAATTGATCCGTTGGATCTGCCTTTCCATAGGCTTGATCCTGCGCTCCCTTGGGACCCTTGCCACCGGCTCAAACCAGCAGGGGAATTAGCTGCACATGCAAAAGAAAAGTATCAAGAGCAAGCCATGGATGAGGACTGAGTACCAGTCTGGGGGTGGGCACACTCCCTATCCCAGGACAGGCTGGAGTCCAGGACCTCACTGAAGCCTCCACCAGCTGATCTACACTACTAGTCACAGCAGCTCCCTAAGCAGCACGTTTTTCTCCGCTGCTTCTCTTCATTAATAATGATGGAAAAACTTGTTTTTCCCAGATAGGTTTTGCTATCATTCCTGTCCCACATGGAGAAAGCTCCCAACAATAGACTGAAAAAAGGTGAAAATGAATGACGGACCTGACAGTGCAGACAGACCACCGGGCAGAAGATGCGCTCAGCGCATCCCACTCCAGCTACCCCACAGATTTCTGTTTGTCAGTTACCCAAGGACGATGGTCTGATCCTTTCCTATGTGAGCAAGTCACTCCCCACAAGTGACCAGGACTGAGCGTGAGCACCAGCTGGCAAAGTGCAAACAGCTCTGAATTAAGCTGCCGTAATTGTGAATGGCTTTCAGAGCTCAAAACCTGTGAAAGTCCTCAGGTTCACCAGAACATGTGCAACCTTCAGGAGCAAGGGCCAACACGCAGAGCAATGCTTTCTGCCTCTGACATTGCTTCTGCATCAGGACACTCGCTAATATAGCATGCCATCTGGAGAGTCTTAAAAATGAAAAAGAAGGGGGATCCTGAATGAACCTTGGTACAATCTTCACTTTTAGGAGACACGAACGCAGAATTCAAATTAAAATAAAGCTTTTCAAAAAACTATGTGACACAGAAATGACAAGTGATTCAGTCAAGAAACAACATGTGATTCATTAAAACCTCAAGCAAAACCAGAAAGCCAATTTAAAAAGAAATTATTCTAGTCTGAAATAGAAAGAAAAACAGGACATGTGTGTTAAGACAGTCTGATAGCCTCACCCGCTAAAAAGCCTCAGAGATTCACACTGTGCTGAAAGAATTAGATAACATCAGTTGCTCACAGTGCTGTCCCTGGCTTTAAGAGCATCACAGGGAAAAGAAACAAGCCTCTCTGGATGCTATTTCACTGCCTTTAAGGCACTCCTTTCTTCTCACATGTCCTTGGCTCACTCTCCAGCACACCTTCCAGGAGTAAATGCACCAGAGGTCCTATATGGACAATTGTCCTCTTCCCTGGCTGCCCCTGACTCAGTTCTTTAACACAGCTCATTTTGCTCATGGCAGAAAACAGCAGTATGCGACCGTGTACCTTAAAAGCTGCAGGGGAAATCTTCGCTTTACTGAAGCACAGGAGAATTTTAGCTGTGATTTCAGGAGGGCCAAAATTTCAGTTTGATTTTTTTCTTGCACTTGCATAAGACTGTGTTGGTCCAGCAGTTAGCTGGAGACGGTGCCTTAGTTAGTGCAAATAGAAGCAATGATGAGAAAAGGAAAAAAAAGCTTTAAAAATATTTCAGCCGAACACTTGTTTTCTGCGGGAACATATTCGGTAGCTTGATGTGGGCCTTCCTTCCTGAATTTCGACCATCAATAAAATGTACATATATTTATACAGGTTTGAGCATCCTAGAAACCTGTCTTGGCTCCCCTTCTCAGGCCAAGCTCCATGGCTTAAAATGCAGAGAGGCCCTCCTCCAGCTGTGTGAAATCTTGAAAGGCACTTAATGAATTAGACATTATTAATATTCTCTTCCAACATCAGAAGGCAGTAATTAACTCTTTGAAGACTCATGCTAAACACCGCTTTATAACTTTCAGCCTTCAGAGGCGGCTATGTAATCTCATTGTGATTTTAAAGAATATCTTTCCAGATTAATTCTTTTTCCCTGTTTGGAAAAAAAGTTCAAAGTCCTGGTTCTGCCTTGGAGTGTGCATTAGTGATGTTAGATGTGCCATAAAGATTTCAGAGCACGAAACATGATACGCTGCAATACTTTGCAATTACAAATTAAAAGTCACCTCGCCACGCTGGGCAGGAGAGATGACTGCAGGTTGAAAAGCTAGCAGGCACACTCACTTTATGGGCTTATAAGTGCAGCGTGATGGCTAAGCTACCTAACACACAAAAAAGAAAACAAAAATCCAGAGTTGATAATAGCATGCTGAGCAGATGCCTTAAGTAGGTCATTCAACATGCCAGGGCTCTAAATGTTATTTGGGAGTGAGAAAACATTATTTTCCCACTTCAGCATGACTTTCTCTTCCCTGTCATGTGGAACTAACCTTTTGTGCTCAGTACTATTATTAATTTATTAGCCTTTTGAACATCTAAATTGTTTTGCAGTCTATGGACTATATCTAAGTGCTTGTTGAGGGACAAAGCACAAAAGTGTGTGTGTGTGTGTGTGTGCATCCACATACATGTATGCGTATTTCAAAGAGCAGACCTGATGAAAGAACAATTCTGTCTATATATTTTTGACAGTGAGAACATCCATTTTCTTGAGCTCAGAACCGCAAGGAGTGTATTTTTGTTATAATTAAATGTCAAACCCTACGAGTGATGACTACATAGAAAAAGTGCTAAGTATATTTCTATTGAAATCAATTAAAGGAGACAATGATTTTCTTTCCATTTAGATTACATGACTCCAGCACAAACTGCCGCAGTACAGTGCAGCTCTGTCAGCCCCGTCTCATTGCCTGAACAACTGCCTTCTGTTCGCCCGATGAAACCGTCCTGGATGGCACTGCTTTTCCTAAGAGACGAACTCACCGTCAAACACTTCTGTGCCCAACAGGGAATCACGTACACTTTCAGCAGATATGAGGTTTGAAACAATCCCCTGAATAACTTTACATAACAGGATTGTGTCCCTGGTGTTGAAAGTAGCTTGATCTATTTTGTGCCTAGGAACAATACGCAGAATTTCTGCAAAGCAGGCTCCGGCTCAGCACATCTTACTGCAATACTAGAAGTAAGACTTTTCCTGAAATAGTTCCTGAGAAAAACTGTAGGAGACATCATAGGTGGAGTTCATCTGTTGTACCCTAGGTATTTAAAAGTTAGTGATCAAGGACTCTCTCAAAAGTCAACAGAAAGAGGATGATTTTCCCATCCCAGACTGGGCACTGAAGAGAGGCCAGATGATCGCCTTCAGGAGGAACCATTCCTCAGGGGTATAAAGGTGACTGGTGACTAGCTGCGACATCATCATGCAGCTTTTAGTGAAATGAACTCCACCCTGCATGTACCACATGCACATGACCTTCCTTTGACTCTCCATCCACTCTCACGTAATGCCCACACATGCACCCAACCAACATTTCCTTTCCTTCGGCAAAATCTAACATTTCTTTAGAAGTGCTGCTCCTTCTTGCTCTGAGTCACTGCCCCTATGGCAAAGTCCATGTACCTAACACTGAGCAGATGTACTGGGGACCTTGAGCTCCACGAGTGTTTCCACCTGGGCGACTCCCTATGGCAGGGCCCTGCAGGGGAATCAATTTTCCTTTAAAAAGGTACGTGGGAGAGAAAAACATCCATGAAAACCCAGCCAGGAGGCTATTCCCCATATGCATCCCTGGACTACAGAGCTGAACTCCAGCACATTGCCCTGTCAGGAAAAGATCTGTTTGTGTTTTTGCTGTACACAACCTGGTCACAGCTAATAGGGGAAGGGGAGTCCCAGGAAGCTTGCTGAAGTGACAGGTTCAGAGCTTTAAGAAGGAAAGAATACATTTTGGCACAATGTATGTGGCATTATCTTGTCCCATGAAATCACCATCAGCAACGCCTGAGCAGAATTGTCATTGAGGGACTGTAGCTGGTGGCACATCACAGGTAGGCGAGATGGCAAGGGGAGGATGCTGAAGTCAAGGCTTGGAGGACATCTTATCAACAGAGAAGTGATAAGCTAGAAACTCCAAACCAGCTTTCAAGCCTTAAAGACCTTCTTCAGGTCTGAAGCAGAGTTAACAAGCTTCAAGTCAGAGGTAAGCTGACAAGCGGGAATCCAACCTGATTACAATTCAGCTCTTTAAGGCTCCAGCACAGACAGAGGGGGACTGTAATGCCATTGCATCTGCTTTTTGCCATGGGTATTCCGTGCCATACTTGGTATATTAACGAGCACAAGGAAGGCACTAAAAATTAACTCCTTTGAAAGAAGCATTAGTAAGATGCTCCAGTGGCTAGAGAGAAACTAGACTCAGAGAAGAAAAATTCTGGCTGTGTTGAACTCCTGTTACTGGGGAGGCTGAAATCGTCTTGTGAAATACTGCGATAGCTTCGGTACGTTATCAGGTGAGATGCCCCAGGTACAGCTGCAGAAAAATGTGTCTCAGCAGCTAGAGGATGACAGTTAATGCTCAATAATCTATAAATCATTGTTATGAGATTTCTCTATGCAAATGAAATTTATATAACCCTCATCAATCTTAAAAAAACCATCATAAAGATTAAATTTTGCAGCCGCAATGCGAATTAAAGAATCCCTTAACCTGTTTTCAAGATACGTCCTTATAGCTAATTAATTTTGAGATGGAGTGTTCTTTGAAAGGACTAATGGATAGTGAGCACTGCTGATTGATTATAAAATGAGCAGGAGGGTTTAAGAAGTGAGCTGTGAATGTAAAATTGCTACCAAGCTTTATTAACCTTGCCATATTAAAATTCTAAACTATGCAAGTGAGAGAAGCAGGTATTAATACAATACTTTTGCTGAGTACATTTTACTTATTTAACATCAATAAATTTCTCTCAGTTGGTCTATGCCATGCAGATCCATCAGACTGTCCTCTGACCTATATCTTAGCACATGAGAGACGAAACCTCAGCTCTGAGGAATCCAGAATCAGTATTATATCAGACTATAAAATATAACTTTATACATTATGCAACGGGGAAAAAAAGACAAAAACCAGCAACTGTGAAGAAAAGGAAAAGAAATGTAATTCCTATGTCACCCTGCTCGGGCTGCTTCTCAGAGCTGCGAATCTATGGGTAACTTTTATTGAGCCATCGTTAACAAACAGCGACAACATTTATTGAAAGGCCAGTTAATCTGCAATGACCTGAAAACATCAAGAGTAAATTGGGGGTTGTTAAATGCTGCAAACAGACTGCAAGAGTGCGCAATCTCTTGGTGAGAGAAAGAGAAAAACAAGAGCTGTGGCCTTACCCGTTTCCTCAAATTGCAGGTGAGCGTGAGATTCCTTGAGAACGAGTTCGCAAAAGCAGTATAAAAGTCCAACACTTTAAGCAAGGCTTCTCGTTTAATAATATGTAAATCGCAGTACGTCAGAGCCCGTACATTCGCACATGCATGGGCCAGACTGGTTTCTTTCCAGAAGATATCACCGAACACATCACCTTTACCTGAAAAACAGCAGGACAAATTTGTTAAAAGGCAATGCTTATGCAGTGTTCTTCAGCGCACAAATTATTTCTTCCCAAACCGTCTTATGCTTCCGATTATTCTAACGTAAGCTCCCAACTGTGAAAACTAATAAGGGCAAAAGTTTTAAAAGTATCTGAGGTACCTGAGTAGCCTTAGAAGTAGCCCCAGGTTTTTAAGGCATTTACAGATTGCTCTGTGAAGTGTCACAAAGCATAAAAGCCAGATTGTAAAGGTCTTCTTGTAGCTGAAGATGCAAGTAATGGATTTTTCAAAGGCTCCTGAATATAATAAGCCCTTAACTGATGTTCAGGTGACTGAATATTTCTGAGGGTCTGTTCCTAAGGGAGTTAGGAGCCCCGCTCTTACCAAAAGCCTATGACATCTAGGTTCCTACATCACCATGGCTTTGCCGTGTGGTGCAAGAGCCCAAGGACCACATTTTAAAGGCTGTTTAAACATTTTTAATTCAGTGTGAGTGGCAACGCCCCTTTTGAAAACCCCACCAAACATCCCCCTGATACTTTTAACCTCTAAATAACCAGCTCTAAATCTTAAACACATCCAGAAGTCTAGTTCTAAACCCAAACACATCCACTTAAGTAGAAGCTTATGCTTAAGTCTGTATTTAAATGTTCACTGTGTAAGAAAGGGCTTAACACCTTAGACACCTGCATGTATAAATAACTTCAACTACATGTGAAAATTACACCTGAAGGCTATTTCAACATCAGTGTACAGTGCAGCAGAACAGCTGATGCTGAGGACCTGCACATTTTGAGGACTTTGGACTATCTGTACACCAGTCCCATGGACAGAAGAGCTCAAAGGGGTGGTGTATTGGGTTTGCATGACAAGGTTTTGGTAGCGGGGGGGCTGCAGGGGCGGCTTCTGTGAGAAGCTGCTAGAAGCTTCCCCCATGTCCAACAGAGCGAATGCCAGCCGGCTCCAAGATGGACCCACTGCTGGCCAAGGCTGAGCCCATCAGCGACGGTGGTAGCGCCTCTGGGATAATGTATTTATGAAGGGGGGGATAAAACCTGCAGGAGAGCAACCAGGAGAGAGGAGTGAGAGAAACAACTCTGCAGACACCAAGGTCAGTGAAGAAGGAGGGGGAGGAGGTGCTTCAGGCACCAGAGCAGAGATTCCCCTGGAGACTGTGGGGAAGACCATGGTGAGGCAGGCTGTCCCTCTGAAGCCTATTGAGGTTAATGGTGGAGCAGATATCCACCTGCAGCCCGCGGAAGACCCCATGCTGGAGCAGGTGGATGCCTGAAAGAGGCTGTGACCCTGCAGAAAGCCTGCGCTGGAGCAGGCTCCTGGCAGGCCCTGTGGCCCCATGGGGATAGAAGCCCACGCTGGAGCAGGTTTGCTGGCAGGACTTGTGATCCTGTAGGGGACCCACACTGGAGCAGTCTGTTCCTGAAGGACTGCACTCCGTGGAAGGGACCCACGCTGGAGCCGTTCGTGAATAACTGCAGCCCATGGGAAGGACCCACACCGGGGAAGTTCATGGAGGAGTATCTCCCGTGGGAGGGACCCCACGCTGGAGCAGGGGAAAAGTGTGAGGAGTCCTCCCCCTGAAGAGGAAGATGCGTCAGAGACAATGCGTGATGAACTGACCACAACCCCTATTCCCCATCCCCCAGAGCCGCTGAGGGAGGAGGTAGAGAAATTGGGAGTGAAGTTGAGCCCGGGAAGAAGGGAGGGGTGGGGGGAAGGTGTTTTAAGATTTAGTTTTTATTTCTCATTACCCCACTCTGACTTGATTGGTAATAAATTAAATTAATTTTCCCCACATCGAATCTGTTTTGCCTGTGACAGTAATTGCTGAGTGATCTCTCTCTGTCTTTATCTCGACCCACAAGCCTTCCATTACATTTTCTCTCCCCTGTCCAACTGAGGAAATGGAGTGACAGAACGGCTTTGGTGGACACCTGGCATCCAGCCAGGGTCAACTCACCACATAATTAGATCTGCTCCTTCACATCCCCCAGTTTCCTGTCCTCTGCAAGGAACCCACGCCCCCAGACAGCCACCATGCATAGACACCAAAGCAGGACAAGTGGGGAGGATCAGGACATCAGATTCAAAATCATACTCCTGATCCAACGAAAACACCAGCATGGATGCAGACTGGAGAGATGCTTTCAGGTTTGGACCCTATGTTTGCTCTGAGAAGAAGTATCGGCAGGAGCAGAAAGCACCTTGAAGCATGCAAAAGCTGCCTCTTGCTGCCCGGCTGCATGCCAGCCATGGGCTGGGCAAGGGCCATGGCATGTGGTTTGTGGCTGACACCTCAAATCCTGCAGCAGAAACCACGGTACAAAGGGCATTTTTTGTTTCAGACCCCAATGACATCCAAGCTCTTTATTTTAGCAGTTATTAAAAGTAATCTAAAATCAATCAGTCAGTGGTGGTATTGATTTCAGGTACCTCAAGCAGCCCCTTGGAGAAGGTTAGTGATTTTATAGTTTTGGGATAAAAAAGGTAATACATCTTAATATTTCCTCTTTTAAGAACTTGTAACATTTCACTCAACTCTATTTTGGGAACACAGACCAGAGTAATAATTTATCCAACCTTATTACTTTTTGGGGTCAGAGGCTCTATTTCTCTATTTCCCTTTCTGCTTTAGGTATTGCATCCAGTAAAACATTTCTAGCATTGCTCACGTACAGTAAAGAGTGCAAGTCCTTATCTTCATTGCCTTGTTTTTATTTTCTAACAAAAGTCTATATAGCAGAATCATCCCTTAGAAAGGTTATAACTGCATTCTCATTGAACTGCTTTTCATTCTACATATTTTGATGTAATTAAAATTAACTGTAATACATGATACAGCTGGTATAATTTATGAAACAAGTTGCTTTAAAATGCTCTCCTTATCACAGAGCATTTCCTAGTAACATATCATTTATCTAATGTACTCTTTTGAAATTACCCTTTGCAGTTAATTGTCCTTGTCTATACCCACAGTTCAAACCTGGTTTACAGACATACTCAGCACAGTTACATAATTTATAGAAAATAGACCATTTATGAAATGCACAAAATTGCTTAATGCATTTGCTCTCTGAGCTGGACACAGGATAGAATTGAGTCCTGCTTTCAGCAGCCACAGAGTCACAGAGCGTAGTTAAAAAGACAGAATTCAATAATAGGGACTATTACAATTTTTCCACTGAAATGTGAGCAAAATACTTGTTTTCTTTCCAAATTTACGGTAATATATAGCTAATTTAAGACAAGAGGTTGAAAGGAGTGGATGCTCACTATGAAACCCTGCACGATGGTGTGTTTCAGAATGTGTACCCAAACCACAGATAAATGAAATCACCATTCATCAACCTGAGAAGACCTTCTCGTTGTCTTCAGTCCAGTGAGGCAGGGAACTGCCCTGGGCCCCTCAGAAAGGCTGGGACGTGATGAACTGAACCTATTCACTCTTCCATGAGCCACCAGTCCCTGGATTTGAATGGTGAAGCTAAAATCTCCTCTTACATTGTGGTTTATTCTCTTCAGAAAGAATAAAATCTTGGAAGAGTTTAAGGGTTCTTGAATTTGACATTTTCCCCACACACTTCTGAGTCTCCTTTGCCTGTTATAAATGTGCTAAGGAAGGTACTGAATGAAAACAAAATCAACCAGATTCTCCAAAACAACGTGTCTTTCCTCATAAATACAAAGATGAATGTACTATACTCCGTCCCTATTAACTGTAGCTCGCTGAGTAGAAAGTGGTAATTATTCATTCAAGTTTAATTGTACATGGTGCAAGTGAATGGAAAAAAAAAAGTTTCAGGGTTGCAACAGAAAATTTTACTGGTAGGTCTGAAATATCAGCTGCTTGGAGACACGTATATGCTGTACACTTGCACGACACATGCACACCTCCAGGGAAAGCCCGGGGCTGGGTTGGGAATACAGAAGCACTTGGGACTGATGCAGCCTTTTCAAAGCCTCTCTCTAGAGATTTCTCGAGGCCCCAGCATGTTACCTCCCAAATCTGCACTGTCCTGAGCGCTGAGCAGCCTGAACACCTCTCCTGAATGGAGGCAAAGCTCTGGGAAGTCCTCCTGCCCCTGCTGTCACAGGGCCTGAAGCATCACTGAGAAAAAAGGAACACTGTCAAACTAGAGTGGGAATCACTTGCATACGTTTTGCCCTTGGTGTGAGGAAAGGGGAGTCAGGTTTTGGACATTGCTGGATTGAAGGTGGCAGGAACATGGGTGTAAGGATTTGGGGGCTGAAAGAACCGCGGAAACCAGGAGGACATGTGCAGGGTGTTGGTGACAGGCACAATTTTTGCTGTAATAGCTACACTGCTGTCATTCTAAATACAGAGAAAAATTTGCTGGTGTATTATGTAAGTATGCCTATACATAAAATATACATATTTATTCATGCATGTTTGTATGTGTATTTAGAGGCATCATGTAACTATATAATAGATAATGATATTTCTATACACTATTCTATCTTTTATATTATGATAACTGTCCCATACAGAAAGGAAGGAGGGGGGGTGGGGTGGCAGATGTTCTCTGCAGCCTTGCACCATGGACTGACTTGCCAATTTCTGAGACAGCAGCTCACACCTGGACCTTTCAGGCAGAAAAATCCTTAAGAGCCTTATGAAACTCCCCAGGAGCTTGCAAAGGGAATGAAAAACTCCTTGGACTCAGAGAAGAAACACTCCTGTTAAACAGAGTCTCAGAACCCATATATACCTATGTAAAGGCAAAATTTATCCTTCTCCAGATGGGGACAGAAACTGAGCTAAGAAATACCAGTAGACATGAGAATTTGATGGGGCCTTTGGGAGAAAGTTGGGGCAGGCAGTGAAAGAATAAATTCTTGGTGGAAAACTACACTTAGACAAAACACATAAAAGGAACCAAGACTTCTTCTTAAGGTGATAAGGTGTTTTTCTGTGCTGTGCAGTCTAAGCTAATAGGGCAGCTACTCTTCTCCTCATTTTAAAACACCTCCAAATTCCCATCAGTCACACTAGCAAAAGCCAGACATGAATAATGTAGGCTTTCCACCATTGTATGCTCAAATCTTCTGTTGCTTATGAAAAGTAGAGGCTGATTTCATTGCAGAATCAGTAAAACTGTATCATGTAGGGAAAACGCTCATCTAACTAGCTCAGGTACCAACAGCCATGACAGGATGGCAGCATGCACAGAGGTGGAGGTCTGTGACCAAATATAAAGTCACTGCAGCCATAATTACATATACTGGTACATACATTCATGGAAATACATCTGCCTGTGTCTATACATGTGCAGTGATACCTCTGGCTGCAGGAGAGATGTATCTCAAATTGATGTAGAAATCCAGTGAGCAGGGAGGGAGTCTGCTCCTGTTACCCAGAGCAGCACACAGCTCTGTGATGGTGCAGTGAGTGGGTAAGCTCTGCACCTCTTTGCCATGGGACATTGGGGGTGGTTGCATAGGTTTACAAAATGATGGGATGCATTCATGGAATAAAATCCATCTGTGGCTACTAAACACAAAATATTTCCTTCTGGGTGAGGAACACCTTCAACCACAATTTAACAGAAGATTGGAGAATATTCTCCAATATTGGGGACTCCAGAGCTGGAGAAGTCCAGCTCTGGAGTCCCCAACATAAGAAGGACATGGACCTGCTGGAGCGTGTCCAGAGGAGGNCGACCAAATATCAAGTCACTGCAGCCATATTTACATGTACTGGTACATACATTCACGGAAATACATCTGCCTGTGTCTATACATGTGCAGTGAAACCTCTGGCTGCAGGACAGATGTATCTCAAATTGATGTAGAAATCCAGTGAGCAGGGAGGGAGTCTGCTCCTGTTACCCAGAGCAGCACACAGCTCTGTGATGGTGCAGTGAGTGGGTAAGCTCTGCAGCTCTTTGCCATGGGACATTGGGGGTGGTTGCATAGGTTTACAAAATGATGGGATGCATTCATGGAATAAAATCCATCTGTGGCTACTAAACACAAAATATTTCCTTCTGGGTGAGGAACACCTTCAACCACAATTTAACAGAAGGTTGGAGAATATTCTGGGGAAGTATCAGTGTTTGTTTACCTAATCTTCCTACTTTCTCCTGTACCTCCGCTATTGGCCATTTTTGGAGACAGACTACTGGTCTGGCTGGATTTCTGGACTTAGATAATACAGCTGTTCATGTCTGAAGAGGGGATCTGGAGAAGATGAGGGTGATATAGCAGTGCAAATTCATCAGCTGTCTCCTGCCAGCTGGGACATCAGTGCTTCCTGATGTGTGGAGATGACTACGAGACTGTGAGAGAGGGCTCCTGGCCTCTGTGAATGCTTTAGCCAAAATCTCAGCCTTTCCTATGGCATCCAGAAGGGCCAGAACTCCCTTGAAAATCACATCAGAGCTGAGCACTGACCAGTCAGAAATCCAGCTCTACAGGCCTGCACATTAACATGTGAAAGGGCAGAACAATGAGAAAACACAGCATTTCTACCGTTTGAAAGACTGTCAAAATAGCCTCCAAGGAAACAATAACAAGAGACCGTGCCAAAGACCCAAGTCCATGCTGGCAAAGGTACTTCGCATTATTTAACGCAGTGCAACTTTCCCCATCCGCACCTAGAACACAAAAGAAATTTGCCTTTCTTCCAGCATTCACGACTGCTGCGAGAAGAGCAAAAGGTCTATATAGATATTATCCTGTTAGTGAAGGGTTTATGGTCCCCATCTCGCTCACTTCTAGTGCAAGTTTCCTAGCACTTCACATTTTTTCTAGAAGCCGCAGCTCCTGGAGACAGGATATCTCAATTTTGATTTTATACAGAAATAAGTTTCTATTCTTCTTGACTGAGGAAATAAACACGGCCGTTCCCACCACCTTCAAAACTCATGAGGCAAATCAGATTGCCTCAAACTGTTAGTCTGATTTAAAAGAAATATATCACATGATTTTTAAAGAATTTTCCTTTTCTTGAGCTGCCAAGACTTTTGAGCTCCTGGGTTTGGCAGTGAAGCGTGCAGGTCTAATTCAAAAGCATTTCAATTCAGTGAAAGGAATCTTTCTGACATTGGAGGCTGCAAATCACATCTATAACACACCAGCTGGCACTAAATTAAGATTGATGCTTCTTATTATAGTTAACTATCATGCAGATAGACACAAAAATATTTTAAATTTGCAAAATAATGTGAAAAATTTTATGTCCCCTTCAACTCTGTCAGTAGAGCTAATAACACTTTTGAACAAGTATCAGTGGGACTAAATCTTACGTGGTACTACACATGCCAACCCAGACCTGCAAGATACGACTTATTCCAAGGAATGTGTTTAAGAAGAACTGCACGGTGCAGAGCAGCACGTCGTGTTGGTTCTCAGATCAGTAATCCTTCAAGTANTATAACTGCATCATTATAATTATTGCAGTCCTGACAGCTGAAAAAACCTCAACCCTTTCCTTTATGAATATTTCCCTCTTAGTTAATTCAGAGTTTTAATTCATTGGAACAAAAAGGACTTTTCCTATAGATTAAATAGGACACAGGCTGTTCTGTAAATAGCTACCAGGTACATGTTACTAACCCGGGGAAACCCTCATAATTAGTCTGCCTTGGTTTACTTCACACGAAAAATAAAAAAAAAAAGTTCAGTATAAAATATCAAGAGCTGATTTGACAGGGGCAAATTCTGCCACCTTCATTCCACTTGAGAAGAAACCCAAGCTGCAACTAAACTAATTAAAATCACAGAATTAGCTACTAATACTATGAGATGGAATTGGACTGACAGTTTTTCACGTCATACATTGCATCACACGTGGGTCAGTCTTGTCCTGCACAAAGCACGTGCCTGGCTGTATAACACCAAGGAAATTCAAAGTGTTGACGCATGGATCCTGAACACCAAATTACTAACACCCACGGATGAGAGTTATGGAGCGCCTCGGTCTCCTGCTCACCGAAATGAGAGCTGCTACTTGCTCAGCCTCCGAAGAACTTTCCCCTGTGTGATTTGGTAGGAGACTTTTGACCTCCAACCACATGTAAGATTAAGAGTAGAAAAAGACTCATCCCTATTTTCAGCTGTCATACCAAATTCAAGACATGCCACCTGCGCTCTTGCTTTCCTTAACTCCTCTGATACTGCACAATATCCCCTTTCCAGACCAAACATTTGGAAATAATTCATGAAGCAGACCCTAATAAGTGAAACTCTGGCTTGCCTAAAAATAATACATCCAATAAACAACAGGTTGCTCTGGGACTATACGCAGAACACGCTGAGAATTAACATGCAACACATAAAGGCAAATAACAACTTAATTGAATACATATGGGATCAGGACCCTAAGTGTGGCTCAAACATGAGCTAATAAATCTATATTCATTCTGGCTTGACTATCAAAATTGAATTCATTCAGCAGCCACCCCCACTAGGATTTCACTGCTCAATATATTTTTATCGCTATGCAGTTTGCGCGATATTTTTGATCAATTCCTCCAATCAATATATGAACGTGGTGGGTCATTATTTTTCTCCTGGCAAAATGACTTCTTTAAACCTTGTTAATCAATCTGCCTGGTTTAAGATACTGCACAACTTACGCAGACTGCGGGAAGCAGCTTCCAGAGACACTTGGTTGGCATCGCCACTTACATGAAACTCCTCGCCAGGAGCAAATTCAGGTTAATTGTGGCAGGGTGAATTGTTAGGTGCCCTCTGCTAGCAGATGCCTCATTTCATTAGCCCGGGGGACTTCAAACCCCCAGTCTTTCCTGAGACTTCTCCGCTAATAACACCTCCCCATGCAGAGCAGTGGCAGTTAAATTGTTTACTCCTGCTTGAGACGGTGGAAAATTACTGATGTGCCTTCCCAGGGTCACCTCACACGCTAGGAAAGTTTTGATAATTAGAGACAAGACTGTTTGCCCTTCTCCATTATCCTGGCAACTACAGATGAGTTATGTTAAAATGACTGGATCTTGTTTTCTCCAGGGAAGCAGCACCCCATCACATCAGCTCCACATGTGGTGCACTCTGCTACAGCAGCAGTCAGTACCTGCAAAAGGTGGGAGACTGTCCTCGAGAAATGGAGATAACTAATGAGGGGAATGTAATGGAGCACCTAGGTATCTTCATTAATGAGTCCTATAAACTGTGGATACACAATGGGATTCATTCTCTTACTGTACCGATTTCTGTAATGTTGATTACTGCAGCAGCCGGGCATTTAATTATCCACAAATGAGAACAAAACCAAACCACGGGAGAACAAAACATCACAGGGCTGCAAGTTGCCCTGTCAATCACCAGGTTTCACCTGCTTTCGAGCACAAGAAATGCCAAAGCTGGAGCCATTGAGCCAGGAAAACTGCTATTGAACAAAAGGATGGTTGTATCCACAGCGGAGCCTGCAGAAAGCGCCTGGACGGGACTCCAAGTGTCCTGAGGACACCGTTCCGGCAGGCTGGGAAGCTGGATGTGCCAACTCACTGTGGCTGCGAGGGAAGGGAATGTGGGGAATATGAGGAGGTGGAGAAGGGGTAAAAGCAGCGACATTACAGAGAGATTCATGCTGGGACCCGAGGGAGGACAAAGCACTGCACTTCAGACAGAAGCACGAGTGTAAGAGATGGAAGATGCATGCTCTTAACTCGTTTTGGTATCCCTACCTGATTCACTTTTCTAGGATATTGCACCTTTAAGAATACACCAAAACTCCCATCTGCAGGTGAGCCTGGTAAAAAAAAAGGACACACCTTCTCTCTCTCTAAGCAAGGCAAATAACACCATCATAGTAAATAACACTACACAGTAACTGCAAAGTACCAGTTCCAAAGCAAACTTCGGAAATGGATGGCTGTGCAAGGAGCAGAGGCTGGCAGACAGTGTGTCCTGCCACGCTCCTGCTCTCATAGAGGAAATTAATGAGGACAAGTTTCCAAAGGATACCTACTGCATTTCCACTCTAGGTTACTACTGGGGGATGGGGAAGATGGACAGCCTGGTAGTACAACCCCATAAGTTGACTTTCCCTAGGAAACCCAGTGTGACAGCAGATGCTTGGAGGATTCAAAGCAGACTACAGAGGTTTTCACATTACGCAGAGGCTTTTAAACCTGGTCTCCCCCTTAGGCAGATTCACTTCCCTTGTGCTTGAACTTTTCAAGGTACAACAGATCCATAAAAATTATGTTCTTCACCGTCTGATCTGCCGTTGCTATTCCAGGTGCCGCAGCTGCCACTATAAATGTCTTTGCAACTACATCTGGGAGGAATTTTCTTCCATAAGTGAATTTTTAGGATATGACATCTCATAATTACTCAGTTCACTATTCTGTTAAATAATCTGTCAGAGCATGAAAAAACTCTTCAGTGTGTTCTATGACTAGAGGAAGCAGTTTATCTTGCTTTAAGTTACATTTACACATTCTGCCAGTCCCTGTAGTACACAATGAACACAGCTCTGAGCCATTGGATCACCTGTCAGCAGCCATTGAAGAATCAAAGGCACTTTCTGTAACTAAAGGTAATTCCCTTTAATTAGATATGGTTAAAGGTCTCTCCAGCCAAACGGAGAATAACATAGATACTGGATTTACCATATCTACAAGGTACAAAAGAAAAGTTCTCACAGTCATTCCAAACACACAATATTCATTAGTAAATGCAATAAAGTTTTGCATGTCATCCATTTAGTGACGGCTTCTAGTTCACTAAATCACATATTTGTTGTTTGTTTTAATTGTAATACCCAGAAAACCATTTATTTGTTTAAACGCTGCTACTTACTCTTAAAGGTTTTCTTTTTTAAATAGCTATAAGCAAATATAAGATATCGTCACTGAGATTAATAATAAAAATGAAATGGTTCAGTGAGCTGAAGTACAAGGTATATTTTACCATGGAAATTGCAGATTTAGGAGCTTTCACCATAATGACTTCACATCTGAATATCGAAACAGATTCATTCTTTTTAAAAACCTTAGTATATACTAGAATACAGAAAGTTGCAGCAGGTATTTCAAAAGAGCATGGGTGTGCCTTTTCCTGAGTTCATACTTTCCAGCGGGAAGGACCTTGGTTATGCCCTCAGGGAGCCATCCCTATGAAGTCATAGAATCATAGAATATTTGGGGTTGGAAGAGAACTTTAAAGGTCATCTAGTCCAACCTCCCCTGCAATAAGCAGGGACATCTTCAACTACATCAGGTTCCTCAGAACCCCATCCAACCTGACCTTGAATGTTTCCAGGGATGGGGCACCTACCACCTCTCTGGGCAACTTGTGCCACTGTGTCACCACCCCCATTGTAAAAAATTTCTCCCTTATATCTAGTCTAAATCTTCCCTCTTCTAGTTTAAAGCCATAAGCCCTTGCCCTGCTAAAAAGTTTGTCCCCATCTTTCCTGTAGGCCCCCTTTAAGTACTAAAAGGCTGCTATAAGGTCTCCTTGGAGCCTTCCCTTCTCCAGCCTGAACAACCCCAACTCTCTCAGCCTTTCCTCATAGGAGAGGTTCTCCAACCCTCTGATCATTTTTGTGGCCTTCCTCTGCACCAACTCCAACAGGTCCACGTCCTTCCCATGCTGAGGGCTCCACAGCTGGATGCAATACTCCAGGTGGGGTCTCACCAGAATGGAGTAGAGGGGCAGAATCACCTCCCTTGGCCTGCTGGCCACGCTTCTTTTGATGCAGTCCAGGATACTGTTGGCTTTCTGGGCTGCGAGCACACATTGTCGGCTCATGTTCAGCTTTTCATCCACCAGTATCCCAAAGTTCTTCTCAGCAGGGCTGCTCTCAATCCCTTCATCCCCCAGCCTGCATTGATACCAGGGGTTGACCCAACGCAGGCGCAGGACCTTGCACTTGGCCATGTCAAGCCTCTTGAGGTTCACACAGGCCCACTTCTCAACTCTGTCCCATCCACTCACCTGTACATGCGCCCAGTCCCACCCCAGTGCAGGACACACATACGCAGGCTTGTACAGCAACGTCAGGAGTCTCTTTGGCTACATGCTTGTCCTCATTTCTCCTCTCTTCTGCCTTGCTGCCAGCTGGGAAGGAGCTCAAGCCTTGATTCATGACCAGTATTTACTCCCCATGTCTGCCCTCTTCCCACATGCCAGTGCAACTCCTAAGTTTAACCCTTATCTCCCAGTGATTGTCCCCATGAGACACAAGAGGGACCCATGGAGCCCTCTGGAGCCACCCTTACAGGGAAGAAGCAGTACAGAGCTTCAGTGGGGTGTGGGAGGTCCCCTAGGACAAGGTCACCAACTGGATTTGCCCTCAGGGAGCCACAGCTCCAGTTTAAGAGAAGGCAAATAGTTAATATCGAACAGGAGATGAGTTCTACAATAAATGGGTCTATTTTAAACAGGCAAGACAGACTCTGGATGGTTTTCATGCAGAGCCACCAGTTCTTCCTCTACATTGTTCTGCCTCTGAGGATAACTCCTGCCTCAACACTAGGACCGACAACTGAGTCCCACCATCTGCTACACCTTTCCCTATGCCACACAAGCTGGTGAGGAGTCTGCATTAGGCTCTTTACCACCCACTGCTGGCAAACCAGACAGGACAGCTGGATGACAGGGTGATCAACCTGGAGATCCCCCATTACTCAGATTTCTCACAACTGTGGCTGGATAGATGGTGCATCCCTATCTCTTTGCATAGTCAGATCAGACTATTTCTTTTCTGTAAAGCCAGTTCACTACAAGCGAGAATTTTGCTTCTTGTAGAGATTGTTTGCAGGTGTTATTCTGGGCTAGAATACAGACAAATGAAAATCCCAGTGTGAAGGTTAATGTGAAAATCCTCCTGAGAGACTAATATAAAACAACGTGCAATTCCTCTACCAGGCTATTTAAAAGATGTCAAGCACACAGATGCCATTCTCTTCTGCTCAGAGACACTGTAACTGTGACCAGTGAGCCATACTGGGCAGAAAGAGCATTCCCAATGGCATAAAAGATGAAGGGTTTGCTTCTACAGTATTATCTCTGGAGACACGACTTCTCCATCTTATGACAACCACTAGCCTCCTGTAGTCCCAGCTGATGTTAGGCAAGCCTGGTTAATATTCAAAGCTAAACAGAAGGTAAATATATCCAAACCTCTAGCATTTCAATAGAGATCACAGTACCTAAAATAGCCACCACCTCGTCGTCCTGGATGACTTCTAGGGATCCCGAGACCACAAAGCAAAGAGCATCAACGCTTTCCCCAGCATGATAGATGAGGTCCCCCGGGGCGCAATGGATCGTCTGAAACTCCACAGCCAGGGCTCGCAGGCAGCCGTCACTAGCCAGCCGGAAGGCAGGGTGCTCGTTAAAAACTTTCCGGTTTAGGTGCACGCAAATATCTGCTCTCATGTCCTTTGGGCAAATTGAGAGAACCTGAATAAAAGAAAGATGAAAAATAATCAGCTGGGAACATGACACTGGGCCAGCACGCACTTTATAAAACAACTGAATGGATGGATCTTAATATCTGCCTGAGTGAATCCTAAGATCCATCCATCTATCCAGTTATTTCATAAAGCTTCTGGCAGGAGTTTTATCTTGAATTGGGGTAGTCTGTTTCTACCCATCTACTGCTTTCACTGCAGCTGAAAGGGTGATGTGGAAGAAGGGACTATTCTGTTACACTGTTCTCATCCCTAAAAGTTTTCACGCTTGTTTTCCAGAATTGCGGGTGGCACTACTACGTCCTGTATGTGGTTATCCCTCCAGACTTGGTGCCCAGACTATCCGCCCGCTGCTACGCTCAATCCCTGCAGGAGCACAGAACGGACGCTCAGAGCTGAAGGAGCTTGAAGACATGCAAAGACGCACCATTCACAATAGAAAACACCACATTTTGCTCACATCCAGAAAACCTAGTCTTCAGAAGTCTTGATGTAGGTGACCACTTACCGACGCGTATCCAAACACACCTAGAGTTTAGTTTCAGTGCCGTACAGACATATAATAAGTAACCTGCCCTGGAGGGCTTACAGACTAGAAAATCCAAAGAGCTTGAGATTAGAGCAAAAAGAAAGTATTATGAAACCTTATGAAGTATAAAGTAAAGGTGAGTGAAAAACTGTCCTGTGAACACAAAGATGTCTTCAAAGCGGATCAATTAAATAAGACCTTCATTAAATTTCTTACCTTAAGTAGCTTTCCCTATTGAAAAAGTAACACAAATATACCTGAAGAAAGAAAGTGAAAACCTGTGGGTCTTGTTAGACTTGTAAAGTGTGTGTTTAATTTTTGCATATCCTTGTAAACACACTAACGTCCTTAAAACCCTAAAATGCATGGAAGCTAATTGCATTGAGAAACATAAAAAAACTTTTAAAGTTTTCCTAGGATAAATAATAGAAAAAGAGCATGAGATTAAGAACACTTCGGAAGTCTCATATAAAGAAGACTGCAGATCAATAGCATTGATTATTTTCTCATTGTATGGAATCAATCTGGCAGGTTGGTCTGCCGGCAGTGTGAGAGACAGGGACATTGGGTCAATGTGTTGCCTACCATTGAATATTAGCAAACAAAAGGAGACTCTGGTAACCCTGACTAAGCTTTGAGGCAAATGGTCATGTTAATATTGAAGTAAAGCCACAATTTTCATTTCTGTTTAATGCAGAAGGGGTTTGAAAACATATTATTGTAAAGTATTACTAAAGGTCCTAAACCATAGAATGGGAAAATAGTAAACAATTTCTAGTTTAATAATAACATTTAGCCCCTTTCTTATTTCAATAGATCAAAGTTCCTTTGTGGTCAAAGATCATAGAATCATAGAATGGTTTAGGTTGGGAGGGACCTTGAAGATCATTGCGTTCCAACCCCCCTGCCAAAGGCAGGGATGCCTCCCACTACATATAATGAATGCAAAAAGGTGAAGTAGAAGTTATTCTCCTATCCTCTGCACTGTGACAGTCTTGAGGCTAGAAGGGGCTACTGCAGCTGTCTGCACTAACCTCTTGCATTCATAATTTTGATATCAATCCCAGAATACCTGGTAAAATCATAGCCTAGAAGGCCTTGATTTAATGTTTTCAAATTATATAGGGTAGTTGTTCCAATGGAAAGTTACTCTCTCTTTTAAAATATGTGCTGTTTCTGAACTGATTTTTTTTTTTTAATTTTCAGCCAACAGCCAGCAGATCTCATCCTGTTGCTCAGATAAAAGACCTGCAATCATCAGAAATTTCTTCCACGTGTAGGCTTTTATAGAATATGACCAGGTCATTTCTTGATTGCATCTTGAATAAACAAGAGAGATGATGCTTCTTGTGCCTAACACTATGAAGCACAGTATCTCTTTGGAAACTTCCCCATAGCATGAGGTTTTCTCACCTACAACCATCTTCCTAGATCTACCAGGTAATTAGTTTTTATTTGATATAAAACAGAATATGTCAATTTGGCTTAATGCTGTTTTTCTGTAACAAAATGTTGTACAGAACACATTAAAATACCCTGCATAAGTCTGTTTTATCATAAAAATTAATAATAAACACATTTGACAAGACATATTCTCCATAAGTCATCATTTGCATTAGTAATAATGTCTTGTCTGAGTCACTGTTGACCATATTCCATATCGCATTTCCATAATTTTATTAGGGGCAAATGTCAATTTTACAAACTTATACTTACCTGAGTCATTCCATTTACCATTAGAAATATGGGCACACCTTAGTTTTTCCAGTAAAAAACAAAAATTACTTTTGAGAGTGATTGTTTCACCTCAGCCCTACTTCTGGATCAAACAGAAAGCTCATCTTTATTACGATGAAATAGAAACATGCCATCTTTCTTATTCTCAACAGTAATTTAATGAAAAATTCTGCTTTCTTTTGTATCATGATTGATGATTTTTAAATTTTCATCTACTCTTAGGCGTAAATCACGGTTAGAAATTTTTTACGTCCCTTTAATACTTTCAGTAATGTAAATGCTTTTGACTTAACAAGGCCATGAGCTATAAATTCTCAAACACTGCTTTTAAGAAAAATGTGTGTATTCATACATGACTGATTTCCAAATTTTATCTTTTAAGCTTCCAAACTGCTGGAAAAATTGGTTAAACTATTGCAGAGGTTGTTACAGTAAGATTCAGAGATGTTCCGGGACCCTTTGGTTTTAGGAATTGTGTCCTTCAAGAATAAAAGCCACTTGGATGCAAAGCCACACATTGTTTCCTCACAAATACAGAGTTAAATAGAGAGTATTAAAAGTGAGCACTCAAAGCATTACTCTTTTATAGACACAACAAACATATCTATCATCACACACTGTAACATGAAAAGACGGAAAAAATTCCATTGCACAGAAAAAGACAGTCTTAGAAAGCATAATTCAGGAATTTTCTGATGTCATGATAAAGTGATTCTCCTAATGACATATTACTGTATGGAGATATATGGAGATATCACTTATCAACTAGTACAGCAGTAGATGAGTAATGATCCAAGAGTTAGCCAGGAACAAATATTCTTTATTTCAGTTTTCCTATCTGCTACACTGCAAGTACTGAGAACAGAGAATAAAACAGATGACAACTAAAAGAAATAATATTAAAAGATTTGGCAAAAGGAGCTTTGACTGATAAAGATAAATGTAGATATACGTAAGGGGAAAAAAGAGCAAAGATAGACAATCTCAATATTCAGCTATGTGTTTACTGTATGGACCAAGCACAGGACTTCATGAGCTCCAATCTGACTTTGCAGCATTTCTTTTCATGTTTACAAACACCAACATCATAAATTCAGAAGGAGTCTCACATATGTCACCAGCTTCTCTATTAGTTGTACTGTAGAAAGCGGTTGTTGGTGACACAGATTACAGTATGTAGTAATTTTTCTGCTTCCAAAGAAGACACATAATAGGATATAGAATTACACAGAAGCATTTAGGAGCTAATGATAAATAGTCCAAAGATCCTAACAGCAGAAAATGAGAAAATGAGCACTTCAAATTCAGATAAATATTCTTCTGAAAATGGTCCCTTATTGATAACACAAGACTTCAACATTCATGTTGTGAAACGCTCTTACTGAGATCTCAGCATTTTTAAGGCAGCATGCAACTGAAACGATACAAACTAGTGGCAATATGGCTGTACATGAGTCCATATGGAGTACAAATGCACAGACATGGGTGTAAAAGAGAAAATTAAGTTTAAGGGAGAGGATATCCTGTAACACTCAATCTACTGTTTCACTGAAATGCCCCCAACGCTCATATCAGTAGAACCAAAGTTCAGCTGGGACATTCGTTCTAGCTTGTGTATTCTTTCAGCAGCGTATCAAAAACCACCAAGACAAATTTCTGAAGAGGAAATTTCCTTAGAGATTTCAAGACCTTTCTCAGTGAAACCTGTAGTTTATAAACTAGCCAGGATATTAAGGTTGCTGACTGCAATGCTCTCCTAAGTGATGGTTTTGGAGCACACGACTTGGAGCAGGCAGTCTGCAGGGACCAGATGCTTGTGCTGCTACAGAAGTTGCTCTGTAATAAATCTGTAGCCACAGACTTTGCAGTCAGCTTTCCCATATGCATCCAAGCAGCATGAAAGAACAGAACCTGATACATTTCAATGCAAAATCAGAAGAGAAACTCGTATTCTACCCAGAGGAACATCTTCGCTGGCTGTATAAGCTGTGTTTCTACCAGAAAAGGAGCAAGGCTCCATGCCACGCATGAAAAGTACACGTGTATCCATAAAGACCTGAACCACTATAAAGCTGAGAGAGGAGAAAGTAAAGCACAGAATAACATTTATCACTTCGCTCTTTGCACAGAAAATTAAACCTCCTCAAAGTCACTATAAGACAATTGCTGAGCTCTGCCGTCATCACCCGGCACCCAGCTGATACATACCCCAACACAACGACACCCAATGCAGAGATTCAACACCACTGTCATCTCTAGAGCACCCTATGGCATATGTAAAATGCTGGAGGTGAGTGAAAAGCTTGTGGTTGCTGCTAGAGATTGGGAAAGGCAGCAACCAGCTCTGGAAGACTCACAAGGAATTGGCACAAAACATCTCACTATCTTTTCAGCTCGAGACCTGTAAGGGGGGAATAAAATTCCCAAGGAGGTTCCATCTGATTTTTTTTCTTCTCCCATCCATTTCCTCAGCATGCTCAGGCAGTTTAAGATAAGCCCCTTGAACAGCTCAAAGAACTCTATGGGGAGTAGAGATTATAAAGAACTCAAAGAAAAGCAAATGAATCGAAACAAAAACTGTACAGATTAAGAGTGTGTCCAAACAATGTCTTTTAGGATGGGTTTAAGGATTTAAAAAAAAAAAATCTTCCCCAGCTGGAGAACACTACAGGATGGCTTAGCAAACATTACAGAATCTGTTAAGACTTGTTAACAAAAAGGGCAGAGGCCAGTGAATCATGAATGCTATCTGCTTGCAATTCTCTTTCAGCACACAGGATTCTTACTTTCTCGGGGTTGTAGCTTCAGGATATTTTACTGATATCCAAGCAAAGAGCTTAGACAGTCTTAGTGGTGGAATAACAAGGACCGTTTCCTAAATGAATAACCGTAAGATATATTGGAGATACTAAAAAAAAGTCACCTTTGACAATAAATAAAAGAAACCCCTCCAACTTCTAGGCAGTTATAGGCCACAGATAGCTCTTTTTATTTTGTGGAGAAAGGCTACCCTGGGTTTTCAGACATATTCAGCAGCCATAATCAAAGTCAGTTCTTTCCAAAAAAACACAGTACCCTCTAGGCACCTGACCAAGTTATTCAGATTTTTAGAAGGATTTGGCTCATTTGAGTGTTGAATTCTTTTGCAGAGCTGGCTAAAAGGGTTACATTCGGCACTGGACAGAGGCCAAAGAGACAAAGGTAAGAAAATAGCTGATTGGCAAATCACAGAGCATTTTCCTGTAATAATCAGGCAATTTTGTAAGTAACTCAAAGGTGATGTATGGAACTGAGCAGTTATTAACCCTGCATGCATTAGGGTAATCTTTAATACATCACTGAATATCTTGGCACTAAGAATTGAATTTCAGCAGCAATGGTGTGCTCCGTTTTAATTGCACTAAATTCCAAGGTCACTTGGATTTAAATGCTCAGAAGCCAAGCTGAAAATCAAGTCTAATAAGCTGAGTTTTGCTTGTTTTCTTGTTAACAATACGTGATCTGAACCAGTGATCAAAATGGTTAGATTTAGTGGGATAGTAACAAAATTAACCACTTTTTAACTGAGTAACAAGCATTAGAGACATCAAAAAATTCCTAGAAACTGGCTCTCAATTACATTAAATTCAGTATTGTCAACGCAGATAGAATCTGGCTAAAGGTCTGAAAAACAGGGGAAGACAAGGGGCATCCCCAGGTGTTTTAAGGAATCAAGTGGCTCACCAGCACAGGGCCTGCTGGTTTGTCTGTGGTACACTGTGGCACACTGGTAAAATTCACCAGTGACCCAAAGTGGCAGATCCCAGGTTGCCTAAGGGTCGTAGAAGTCTCAGAACTGTTAAAGGTTTTATTGGTTTCAGTTTGGCTACAATATCTGTCCCAAGCACAATCATCACATGACCTTCTAATGCGGCAAAGGATAGCAGACTACATGGAATTCTATCATTAAAATCAACTTTTTAGATAAAAGAAAAATAAACATCAGAAAGAATGTGGCATACATCAAAGAAATTCTCAAGTCACAACATTTTTTTGAGTGACAAAGGTCACCCTTGGAAGAATGGAGTTGATCAATGGATTGTTTTATTTTGTGCTTCTTCTGGAGGTGGCTTTGTTTTCTAACATGCAGCATTATGTAAAGATAGTCAAGGGTGAAAGCATTAAGAAAACAGATCTGGAGAAGACTTTCCCCTAAACGTGGTCTCTGGAACACACAGCCCCTCTGTCAGCTCCAGCCCCTTGGTGGCAGTGCTCAGGAAAACACCCGACCCATCCACTTGGGTACTTCTTCCCCCAGAAAAGAAGCTCATGAGCTGCTCCGTAGCCATCTGTATAGCCCTGGTATTTCCTCAAGCATGACAGGTTCATAGTTTAATCCCAAGATGAACACATCCAAGAGGCAGAGAAAGTTGTGGATAATCTTTCCTGGCTCTGCACAGTGCATACAGGAGGTAAATAATCCGTACCATCCACAAAGGTGAAACAGAAAGCCCCACTGGTGCACAGGCCCCGCTCTTGGACCCGTGTGAAGGACAGTGAGACCCTGACCGTCTCTCCTGCATCCCACTCTCCAAAGAACCGTGGATTGCAACTGTACCTGGTCCTAGCTCAGCTCTGTGAGGTGAGGGAAGACTTCTTGTTCACCTCGTCCCGATCTGCAAGGAACGACCAACAACCCCGCCTCTACAACGAAACAAAAATACTTGTCCAAACGATTTTTACCTTCCCTCTTCAGCAGGGAATTGTATGTAGCTGTCACACCTAATTTTGTAGAAGTTCTCTTTGGCCACGAAGCTTGGAAGCCTTCTACCCCGGTCATCCACGAGGAAATCCAGCCAGCACTTACAGACACCTCTATGTGATGGGACACCATGAGAACGGCAGCCTGATTCCCCTATTCATCTCAGGGTATCGCTAATTATTACTACAGCCCTTGAAGATATTAACAGCGAACATGACTAAATTGCACTGTCCTTCTGTAGATTAATGTTTAATAAAGCTACAGCCTGTGCCTATTTACCATAAACCCATCTCTCCTATATGAAAGCTTAGTGGGCCAGCAGTGAATAGTTTTAATAATGTGTTATTTTCCCATTATTTCCATTTCAGTCATTGCAATGTGGAATTGGCTCTCATTATTTGAATTGCCATTGATGCTTAGGTTAAGACTAAATAGATGCCTTTTTTCTCTTTCAACCTATGGTTTTTCTGACGGAATTGACTGTTAAAACATGATAGACATTTATTTAATTGCCTTTTGAGCAAATCCTAAGCCATACAACAGCATAGAAGTTGTGAAAAGATAATCTTTGGGTTTTACTGACATTTCAGAACATTATCATAAGATGAGACCTTGAGACATCTGCATGTTAGTTAATGCTTGTTAGGCTTTCATGTATAATGACCTATTTCTTATAGAAGAGCTAAGATCTATAAATTTGTCATTTGCTGCCTAGATATTTCAATAAAAACTAAGAGATTTTAATTCAGTGTGTGTTTCCTATATCAAATTATTATTGTAAAGATTTTTTTCCGCTGCTTAAAAAAGGTCATGTACAGAGAATGTACTGCCTCTTTTTTACCTCTCTCAAAAAAACCCAGGTTCTGCTGGATGAGAGATATTGTTTAGTATATAAAGGCTTCTTAGTTTTGTCATGTCTTTAGCTCTGCTCATTATTAGATGAATAACCGAAACCTGTAGCACTAAACACACAAAAAAATTCCATGTTGTTTGAGCCACTGTTACAGCAGGAGGTAAGAGTCCATGTGCATGTATTACACATATCATCCCAGCTGTCAGAGGAGGGCTCTCATGTTTAAGTGATTTAAGATTATGGATCAGAGGCCACTTGTTTCCCCTGAAGTAATAATAATAAATACGCTAATGCTTTTAGTGTCATTGTTAATTCCTTATTTGTGAACACTCAGAGACAGGCTGAAGCACTGCCGTTTCAAGACAGGATTTGAAGATGAGCTATTCCCAAGGAGAACAGGGAAGCCAAAATTGTGTGCTTAAGGCACCGTCACTTCAGTGTGGGAGAACAAGTCCTATTCCACAAACAAGGACAACAGACTGGGGCTTCAAAACACAGTTCTGTTCGGGACAGTTTGCTCTCACAAGCAGCAAAGAGTAGATCTTCATTAAACTTCCTCCATTCTAACTTCTACTTTGCCTTAAGTTCCCATCTCATCCTTACCAGTTTTAGCCAAGATCTTCTTTGGGACTATACACTGAATCTGTCATTCAAGAGTACATATTGGAGCTCTGATGCAACAAATCTATGCATATTAAGTGGTACTAATACGTGTAGTGGTAGTAATTCCAATCAAGTTATTAACTTGTATTTTAATTTCAAGCATATGAATTTAAAATCTTTAGTTATCAAAGAAACACATGCACATGTGTTTATTTTCACTCCGTCAAATTGCTAGGATTGTTCATCACCATAGGAACCTACTGTAAAACTCATAAGAAATTTCATTCTTTGTTAGTACATTAACCTTCTTGTTCTTTGAATTTGGATTTCAAAACAAAGCCATTTCAACATGCTGAGTGACTGAATGAAATGTATTATAAATTTGTGGCAAATGAGGTTGCAAAACACATTCCAGTGTGACAATGAAGATATATTTAGAACAGTTTAGGATGTAATACTGTATGTTAGGTTGAAAAACATCCTTGGATGACAGAAACTGTCTGAGCTGTCTGATGGAAATTGAAAAGTTGAGAAATTCCTCACTAATTATCATGTCATGAACACACGTGTTTTGCAAGATAATAAGAAGCTTATTGAAAAGTTCACACAAATTAAAGAGAATGGGAAATCATGTGATGCAAAGATACCCAGACAACAGACTGGTCAGAATCTCATTACTGGAGCTTTGAAAACTAGACTGGAAGAAACCCCTGAGGTCACGTCCAGGCTGTCAGACAAAGCAGCGCAGAGAAGCAATTCAAGACCTGGGGCAACAATCCCCTATTCCAACCTACACTGGAGCACTATCTGGATTTAGCAGGTCACCTGCAGGTGCAATGTCGCCCCATTAACCCCACTGTGTCTACGGTAACCAATCTGATTTGACTCTGTGTACCTTGGAGATCCCTACAGTGCACTCCCTTCCACTTGCTGCTCTAGGGTCAGTGCAGATGGATTCGATTTAAATGCAGAGGGTCTTGCAACAGGGCTTGAAGGGGTAATGAAGGAACTAATGCAAGAGAAACGGTCCACTCTACATGACTGCTCTCTGGGACTGTACCACTGTTTCTATCATTTCTCAGTTGGGATTTACAACATTTTCTCATTTGTTTTGGTGAAGGACATTATAACTCCTTCCTGAGTGGAGATAAAGGTAGAAAGGCTGCCTGGCTATGACACAGCCTTCCACCCTTTTGCTAAAACAAAACCTGGCTTTGCCTACTAGTCCTGCAGCTGAAAGCAAACCGCCTGATCCTTACACTCGTACAGACCCAGGGATGCTCAGTGCGGGCACTACAGGCCGCCGGCGCTGGCGCTTTTGCAGACTTGCAGGCTGTAAGGGATACAAAACACCAAAATATTCAAACCGGTGCTCAAGTTCTTACTTTTATCTTGTCTCTGTTCTTCTGTAACATGGGCTTTTCTGGGAAGTTCGATTAGACGCAACTACTGATGTCCAGATGCAGAGGTTCCTGAAATCCTTCCACTGTTTTAAATAGGTTTTGGATCCAGGCCTAAGTTTAGGCAAGTCTTTACCAAGGGAAAATTGTTAAAAACCTAAGTCACAGATTTTACAGCCATATTAATTATCTAGCTAAGCAGCCACTACTATCTTACAGACCAGAGAACACTGCTTACCATGAGTCGAAGATTATGGCTCTAACTGCATTTTTACAATCTATAAAACCGGACATGCGGAAACTATGGAAGGAAATGTCAGTAATTAAAGCATAGGTTCTCCTAATTAACTGCAAAGCATCATTAAAATCTAATGAAACTGTAGTGGAATAATACAGGATTCTGGCTTAAATGCAAGGAGATAAATGCAAACGAAACTTGAATTTTCACATGGTTTTGAGTTTACACAATAGGACTGAATGCATTTACAGTAGTTTACAATATAAAAGCTCACTTTTAACACTATGAATCAGCATAGGGAAGTTAGGGTATTAGTGTGTAAGAAGTTAACATATTAAAGAATGTGACATCCTGAAGCACAAGAATCAAAGAAATCAAACTCCTTGTTACTTAAAATAGTTGTATCTGTGATGGCAAACTGAATTTCACAGCAGATGATTAATAAGATAACTGCTGTTGCCTCAGCATGATGTAAGACTAAATTTTTCAGTGTAGCGACTTCATCTTGGCATATCTGAACAGGCTGCACCATCATCCCATATTACGCAATAGATTCAACTGAAGCAAGAACTTGAAAGCTCTGCAAGCACTACACATTTTAAGATATTAATCTGCCATGACGCTTCCTTACCCTCCCTCGGACACTTGGCTTTTAAGTTCTTAGGAGGGAAATATTCATGGAAACCAGAGCTTGAATGCCTAATTTCAGCTGATGTGTATCAGCTGCACAGAAGCCACAGGAGCATCGCTGATCTCCACTGACCAAAAATCTAGACCTAAAACTTATGTCCTGCCTATGTTCAAGGTATTGCAGGTGGAAGCCCTTCCATTTTACTTCAGCTCTCTAAAATATCCAAGGCTAGACAGACTCACTGCACGTATCATGCAGAAAGAGAAGCCCTGAGGACAATTCACCTGGTATCGCCTGGCACACAATGAATCACCCTCCAAAGACAACCTTCTCTTTTAATCAGCTTTTGAAGAAACCTAAATGACTAGTCCTTTCTGAAGGGTAAAGTCCTGTAGGACTTCTACCCTGCATGGTTGTCAGCAGTGACACATTTTCTGTACCTCCCTACGAAAAGCCTTAAGTTCTAGCCGAGAGATTTTAGCTCAAGGAGATCAATTTCTACTGCCATTAAATCCTATACTAATTATGCTGATGGATATATCGATGTCCTGGGCATCAGCAAAAGGTCCAAACCAATCAAACTCATTTCATTGCAAATCACAGAAGCCAGTACTTTTCAGAATAATACTGATGTAGGTGAGACACCAAATTATGTTCTCGGACTAATTTGAAGACCAATTTCCCGTTGATTTCAGCAGTTAAGTACATTAAAATTATTTAGTATTTAGGCAAGTAAGACTGGAAAGCAGAAAACATTTACCATAATGAAAAATAAAGGCATGTTTCCAAAGCAACAAAACAGTCCTTTTTTAAAACATCCAGGTTTTGATCCAAACACAAACACAATAATGGAGTAGCATGCAGTTAAGAATTTGTTAGTAAGTTATACACTGTTACACAGTCCTGTTTCTAAAAAAAAGTACATGATGGACACAAACTCTTGCTATCTAAATTGTTACCTCATGTACTCATACCTTCTCTGTGTCAATTCCTTTAGACATGGACCAGGTTGAGACAATATAATCCATGACTCTTTCACTAAGGCCTTTTGGGACTTGATATAATTTTAGGAAATCCCTCACATTGTTCAGCATCTCATGGTATCGGTTGGTGTTGGCATACATTTGCTGGAAAATGGTGGTGACGTTTCCAAAAATAGTTGCATAAAGAAGAGCTGGAAAAAAAAAAAGATAAAAAATAAATAAGTACACTCCAGTAAATGCTACTCATAAGTCAAGGATAACTTCAAAGAATTTTATGTATGGTTACAAACTATGGCAAATGCATAGGTGGAAACTGAAAATTTCTATTTATGCACACACTCTCACACACATACATGTACGGAGTTATTTATTGAATTTACCCCTACAGCTCATACAGTCACTCAGTCTGCATTAATTTACAAAGTCAGTCACACAGATGATGTCCACACCTGGAGTGGTGCATTTTAACTGTACACCCTATACTAACCCAAACTAATTTTCAAACGTAGCTGCAGCCTACCAGTAAGCCTTGAAGACACTATCCAAAGAACCATGTGGAACTCCTGTAAGACAGGCTCAGACAGCACATGCTATGAGTAGAGAATGGCCTCAGTCCCAAAGAAGAAATGAAATGCAGAAGAAAGGAACCTGGGAAGCCTGGCAAGGAGATATCTATACAAACGTGTCAATGTGTCAATGGCCAAGGCGTCCACAAGAAAGATTCAAAGTGGCATTTCACAGTTCAATTTCACAGCCAACCCCAGCAGATGAGTTGGGTATCTTATTAAGTCAACTCTAGATGCCAGTCACTAACGATTCCAAAGAGAGAAAAATTGGATTAGCAAACAACAGAAAGTTCCAAGTTTACATCATTGCTGAGGGCATATCACCAGGGCAGGAAGAGGACATGGTAGAGTAGGAAGCACTACCTCACACCCACTCCTGGAGTTACCTTCTCTTCTGGTTTGATTCTCTCCTTTCCAAACATGCCACTGTTACTGTCAAGCCCAGCCAGTTTAGCTGTGCAACGTGAAAGAATGACATGCCATATTTGAGAAAATCATGTTTTAAGTAAGCCTTTACAACGGAAAAGGCATCAACCTCAGTATCCTATACCAAGTGTGATGCACTGAACACTGTTTGTTGGAGAATGGTTAGTTTCTGAAGCCTAAATTCAGCAAAACATTTAAGCAAACACTGAAATGCACATCTTGGCTACTGCTGTCTTGAATAGCAGTGGACTGAAAGAGGGTCCTCAAGTCAAGCAAGTTTAAGGTGCCGTATTGAGTCACAACGTAATTACCCTTGCAAGCAAGCCCAAAATTACATTCTTCCATTAGGCGTTACAGATTTTGCAGAAAAGAGAATTATTCTGATATCTCATAACACCAATGTGCAGCATTTCTGCTCTTGACATTATCAAATACACAGAAATGTGCCTGTCATTTTTAATAATCTTCGCTGGGAGGTACTTTATAGCAGAATGCAGCTACGCATTTCCATATTGCTTTTTTGAAAAACAACTGCAGCCTACAAATGGCAAGAAATAACCCACTGTGAAAGGAAAAAATGCCTTCCACCTCTCAGTGCATAACGTCTTCCCTCCACACAACAAATTTCTACCTCATTCCAGAAAACTCACTTTGTTTCATACTCGTTTACTGCTGTATATCACCCCTATTTGAGAGGTGGCATTTTTAAAGACACGGGGTGCTTTCCTAAAACCTGTCGAATAGAAAAATTGTACTTCCATTTCTCACGGTGCTTTTTACTATGTCCATGTAAAAAGTAGATGCTGAAGTTCATCAGAAATACGATATTTGTGGCTTCATCAAAGTCTTGGGATTCTTCATCTCAAGATCATATCAAGGTCACACAACATGTATTGAGGATGAACACGAGGTTTCAGTTTTAGAAAGCACAGCAGACTAATTACTCTATGTGATGTCCAGAAATAAAGCTTTTTACAAGGGTAGGTTTTTTCGTTGCTTTACTGACTGTTGTATCATACCTGCTAGCTACTGAAAGGTTTTCTCTACTTCTGTACCCATCCAGATATATATCAACACTCACTCAGAGTGTAAGAGTACGTGGATTATAAAAAAGTCTAGATGGATGAAACCACCTGACTTTTTTCTTTCTTTTTTTTTTTTTTCCCCAGCTTTCTCCACTCTTTTGGACTTTTGTAGCAGGACAAACTTGATGAAGCGTCACTTCTAAGTGCAACATCCCTAATCCTTCTGAAGAACAGCTGTTGATTTATTATGAACTCAGCTCGTCAGATATGAGTGCAGAATATCTCTCATCTTGCCCTCTGATGTTAGATACACCTGAAAATGACTGCGACTATGTGTAAAGAGAAGCCATAACTGTCCCCAAAGCCCTGCCTTTCTGCATGAGTAAAATTTATGCAAGCCTGTAACTACAGCAAGACTGCGTATGCAACTACAATGCATACAACCCAACAGACCATGGAAACCTACACAGAGGCTACATGTTCATTGAAAATGTGGCACAGTGCTCCGTAAGGTTGGGAAAAAAAAAAGCTTTAACTCTAACACCTGCCAGGTTGGAAACAGCTAGGAATGCCATGGTGAAAACAGCTTGTCTGAAGCAACTGGCACATATTACCTCCTCTGAAAAAGAAAAAAAAAAAAAAAAGACTCTTTGGCAGAGAAAATTTCTAGAAAGTATACAGCCAGAAGAGGAACTCTAGTTCTCTGTCTCTTAATATAGGGTCCTGGAAAGTTGTACTTAAAAAGAGTATGTTTGTTCAAGAAATTACAGGTAGAATAAATCATTGGATCAAGCCTGCAAAATTGCTGGAAGCATTGCCCAGCAGTATCTCACTAAGCCAGAACTCACAAGCCTACACGCCATGGAGTCTGCACAGACAAAACCAGCATTATCCCTCTGTTGGAAATCAAAGCCTTCCTTTGCCTCCTGTTGGAAATGGTAAAGACATATGGTTGAGTTCATCTAAATATTCCACTTTTCTTACAGGTTACTGCATGGGAAGCCTTTGGCAAACATATAAAGGGAACCTATTTAGGTCTTCACAGCTTTGAAGCTGTGCCTCAAAGGCTCTCCTCACTCATGGTGCTTCCCTACACCAACACTGGTAGCTGCTGGGACCGGTTTGCTGTTTTTTGGGGGGACAGCACATTTTACATAATTTGGCATGGAAAATCTACCTCTCTCTGTAAATCAGCTCCCTATCCCGGTTCTCTATATGAAACCTAGAAAAGGGGGTCATTAAAAAAAAAAGCTAATATTGTTTTGCAGGTCTTGGTATGCAACAAAACAAGTTTGTGCTGATAAGGAAATACTAAATATATAAATATTATAAATACTAAATATATCAATAAAATCGTTCATGTTGCTTTTGTTACACCTGTTGTGACACTCATCTACAGGGAAAGGGTCCTCTGCTTGGGAGGGTCTAATGAGAAGAGGTCTGCCTTAAAAATTCAAGTGACCTGCCTTTGCTCTTCCCCACTCAACTTTAGGCTGGGGTAATTGCATCAGCTGCAAATACGACAGAGATGGGACAGAACAGAGAGGTGAGCTGGATCAGCTCCTTAGTTGTCAGAGATGTCTCAGCTCAGGGATCCGACAGCCTCTGGAGCCCATTGGATCCCCTATGCAGAGCTGCACAGGCACTGGCACGTGCATACATGTGGACATGCTGGCAAGCATCTAATGCTGCTCTTGCTTTTCTCAGCCTTTAAAGGTTTAAGGCTCTCCATCAATGACCCTTAGTGCCTGTAATTAGCAAACGAAGATTTCTCAGAGCATCCCTATTTAATGAGCAAATTTTGACGTGCCAAGTGTGAACCTTACCCCTCACCTTTAAAAAGCAAAGGCAGAGGAGCGCTACCGAGGGCATTTCACTTTTGCTGTATTTAAATTATTTTTGGCAGGGGGAACTGGCAGTAAAGATCGTTTGCAAAAGGTTCTGAAGGAAATAAAATACTGTGCCTCTCTTGACAGTAAGAGGATTTAAATAATCTCTAAAGAAATCTCTAAGGTATACATATACTTCAATAGTTTTAATTTAGTCTCTCCGTTTACAAGGAACGTGAGAGATGATGCTACAGAGGCTGAAGATGAAATTACTTTACCCAATTTCTTGAAATGACTAGTTAAGTCAAACCTCATTTATTCACCTTCTCTTTAATGACTTGCCTTTCTCCAGACGTTTCCTGTTATGTTCCTACAGCCATGCAATGCTCATTTACTTGATTGTCCTATGTGTGTAAATCTGGAACAGTCTTCACTAGATTTCAGAGAGATCATTTTGAAACAATGATGCAGAAATATTTTTTTTTCTCAGCCCTAAGGGTGAGGTAGGTGGTTCAACTGTTATTTTCATTTCCATTTTTACTCTTCAGTGTCGACAAATCTCCCCTAAATTATATACAAGGATCTAAGTGCTATATATTTTTATATATAAAAATTGTGTTGCTATATTTGTACATACATAAAATGTGTTTGAATTATTTAGCAATATTATTATACAAATCTTTTTTTCCTGTTTAAAAACAAGGAACTTTCTAAAAAAATGACTCAGAGTTATCTAAATTATCTGAAAGCATTTCAAATCTCATATTACCCTGACCGTATGCTAAATATGTCCAGGAACATCTGCCTTTAGGAACTGAAGGCTTGATTGAGAGATCTAATTTTCCCTATGGTCTGCTCTATGCTAGAGCATTATTAAGCTAAGCATATACAATATGCCTCTAAACTGTAATTGTACAGAAGATGATGGGGCCTTGATCCTGGAAAAATATAGATATTCATTTTTGCATGCTGAGGCTAGCTGCAAATTCTTCAATGAATTTTTGGAATTAGGTATTCTTGTAAGATTATTAGATTAATATCATTAAACCTATATCATTCAGGAGAGATACAATACAAACCACAGCATACAGATACTAGTTATAATTAGATAGTACCCAAATATCTGATTTATTATTTTAAAAGCTGAGCAGCTTTCTGTTATTTCTTTCCACCTCACCTTAATACATCTGATTATACTGCAAAACATTTGCAGACATTAGTTGGTGTGACACCTGGCAGCACAGTGTAGTGTCTATCTCCTAAATTCAACAGCCTCACTGAGATTCAGCAGCAGCAATAGGTTGTTGCTGTCACAATGAACAGCTTTCCTCAAATCCATCAAGATTATTCAACAAGGTGTATTACTTGGAAGAAAATAATCCTTCTAAGCCCCCTCCCTTATCATCATCTTACAGCGCTTTTTTGACGCCTGCCCCATCCTGCCCCGCGACACTCGTGCCTGCCAGCTGTGCTACTGAAAGCACCAACGCAACCCTGCAGTTTTACAGGTCTTCAAAAGGCCAATTTTAATTTTGAATCCTTGGCCCCGGTAAAAATTTTGCTGTTAAAATACACTCCCCCATTCCAGCAACACTGACACCAGTTTTACAGCAGTGTTCAGTGTCCTAAATACAATTACTCCCCATTTACAGGGAGGGGATATCAACAGCAGAGCATACCAGCTTTCACATTTTACTGCCAAAAGTATCCAAAGTAAAAAAATATCTCTTTCCTCCAATTACACTTGCAGCCACATCACTGTACTATCCCGTGCCGCATAATCCAATATATTTATCCTCCCATAAGACTCAACGATGCTTTGTTACACCTACTTTGCAGAGGAGAAGCTAATGGGCAAAGGTGAACAGCAGTGAACAAAATGTCTGAACTTCTCAGCAACATCATCCAATTGCTGAAATCAAGGGGGGAGTTGGACATAATTGTGTCTAGGCGAATGCACACCATGGCTAGCTTGAATCCATCATCCCCATGGCCTGTATGCTTACATACATCACCTGCATCCAGATGTATCTCCCATATTGCCAACACAGGGAGGTGGTGGCCCTCAGTGCATTCCTGTATCCCATGCTTCAGTCACATAAGATGCACAGCTCCTCCGTGGGTCCAGCTGACATTCACCCCTGTTTTTCTGACCCAACACCTTCTTAATACTACAGTAATGCAAATTCTAAATTAAGAGGATAATGATAATAAAGATAAATCTGTAAAATCCCTGTTCAGATTGATGGGATATTTGTTTGAAAAGAACTAAATAAGTATGTAATTAAGATGATCATCAGTAGTAAACTGTAGGAATTAACACTCGCTGTTCTTCCTTTTATAGTGGACACCATTTGCACAGCAGAGTGGAACAGCTGCTTTGGAGGCAGTTAGGCATTTTGCATACTTTATGCAAAAATCCTTATAAAAATAAAGGCTTTCAACTGCACTTGTACAGTCACTAATTTTCAAATGGTGAAACTGGGAGCTTTTTATTAATGAGAGCACTTGGCTAACAGAAATTATTTACTTTAAAGCTCCAATGCCTCTCTACCATGCAAATGTGATGAGCTGACTATGACTAGCTATATTTTTGCACACTGATACAATCCAAGAATGGCCAAATTGGTATTGCAAAACACAGTACCATGCTTGACTGAGACAGTTTTAATACCTTCCAGTACCTAAAGGGGGCCTACAGGAGAGCTGGGGAAGGACTTTTTACTAGGGCATGTAGTGATAGGACGAGGGGGAATGGCTTCAAACTGGAAGAGGGCAGGTTTAGATTGAACATTAGGAAGAAGTTTTTCACTTTGAGGGTGGTGAGGCACTGGAACAGGTTGCCCAGAGAGGTTGTTGAGGCCCCATCCCTGGAGGTGTTCAAGGCCAGGCTGGACGTGGCCTTGGGCAACCTGGTCTAGTGGGAGGTGTCCCTGCCTATGGCAGGGGGGTTGGAACTCGATGATCTTCAAGGTCCTTTCCAACCTAAACCATTCTATGATTCTAAATGAAGGCTACCGTTGCCCATAGTTATCAGTGCTTTCAGCTTCTAGCCCTGAGGAAGCGGCAGACATGCACTGAAGTTTGCTAAGGTTTGAATCCCAGCAGCATAGACAACAAAATTGCACATTGCCCCGCTAAGGATGAGAGGCCAAGGGCTGCCTGGCTCTGACGATGCAGATGCTAAGCAGCCTGAAATCACCGTTCACACGCAACATCTTCCCTGCTCAACATCCCCATACCACAGCCACCCATTGTTATTAGATTACTTTGCTCATTCACCTGAGAAATGGTGCTAGCCATCAGAAATGCAGCCCTGCACAGGTTCAGCGGTCTCCTCTTGGCATTTGGATGCAATTTCCTGCATTTTCTTTCATCTGGAAAGCTTTACGTGTTTTGGGTCTGCTAGGGTCTGCTTCTCCCTCATCATATTATTCAAGGGTGTTAAGCATCATATGGGAAGGCATAGCCTGAAAAATGCTGCAATCACACCACAGCAGGTAGCAGGGCAAACAGCATCACCCTGAGTGGCACAACCCCGCTTTGCCTGAAAAACCCACATCTTGTAGTGAAGGGGCCTTAATTCTGGAAACTTTTTCCTTAAGAGCTCTGGAGCAAGAGGCTGAGAGTTAGGGTTTTTCCTACATATTTCACATGCAGTGGAAGTCGGGTCTGAGGGGTCACAGCCTTTGGTGGTGACAATCGGGGGAGGAATGTTTAAGTTTCTGTTTATAAGAAGGGTATGACGTAAACACTGATAATAATTAATTAGTGAAATGAATGAAACCATTTCTTATACCAATGCTTCACCATTCCTATTTCTCCAGAAATCCATCACCTCCTTACCAAATGGCACATTAGTATTTCACATGCTGCACAAAGCCCTCTGCAATGGTAAACGTTAATTACAACGCAACCACTTCCCTAAAAGAATTACAGTGGGAGCAGAAGGAAAATAGAGAGGTAGATGATGCCCAAAATTCACGAGAATTATGTTCACCATGAATGCCAGCAGCCCCATGCCTCTAGCACTTTGCTCCATCCCTGATTTATCATTTTCTCCATTTTGAATATTACCTTTAGCATCGCCTCATTTCCACGCAAATCTCTCCAGTATTTCAAAAAAAGCTGAATTGTGTCTGTCAAACAATCATCTACCCATCACATAAATCCTTCTCTTTCCTTTCTTCATCCCAGAAATAAAGAAGCTGCTTTCCCAGAGTGCTGTCTTTAGTGTTACTACTGGCCGGTGCTGACACCTGAGGATCAAAACCATCCCATGTGCCTTCCTCTGTGTGCCCCACCGTGTCAAAACTGTCACCGGTAACAAGCACAGGATGCAAAGGGTCTCCAGCACTATTCCATGGAAGCACAAGAACCAACAGTGGCTCAAAAACGGATCACCTCCAGAAAAAAGTTCTCTGAGTAAAGTTGGCAGCTGTCAGTATTACTGTGTGAAACAACTCGACAGCTTGTTGCTGGATTTGAGCTGCGAGGGGTTTTTTTTGTCTGTTGTTGGGGCTTTTTTTCTTTAGTATTTTTAAGGGAATTTTTTAGTGGGACACCAAGTTCTTGTCACATTACGACGAACTCAGGATAGCAATGTTGCTGGAGGCAGGATGCCAGAACATCACTTGCACACTGAGGAACACCACCTAAATTGCCTGTCTTGTTAAAATATAACAGGGGATTTGTAAACACACCTTCAAAGTACTGGACTGTACTAGAGGATGTTTCTAGCTCTCTGCTCTGTTCTTTTTTTCTGTCTATGCCAACGTAAAAGTTTTTACGGTATAAATCTGCATGTTGGTGTGTTTTAGATACTGACAAATATACATATTTATACACGTACGTACATAAAGATACACCTGTATATAAGTGTAAAGGTGAACATAAAAGATGACTGGGCTCAGACTTCCTGCAGCTGCTGATTTTCCTTGCAGTCTTCTAATTTGCTCATTCTTTCTACTTCTTTCAAATCTAATTTTGCGTATTCATTTAATTAAACATTCAATTTTATCTCAGCACAATTAATAGGAATGGATTTGGGACAATGAGACAAATGATTCCAGCTATAAAACACAGGCCACGCATAGCCTTGAGAGGTGTGGTAAACACACGTGTGAGCACAACAGTGCACACTTATACAACATCTATATTAATGAGAAAATATTATTGAAAATATTAATGAGAGAGAGTGCAGGTAAAGCAATGCTGCTTCTATTCGGTAGTTCCTTCTTTCTGTATTTTAATTCATTAGCCTGAACTCTGTGTGAGGATAGATTTTTGTATGGAGTTACAGGGTATTTTTAGAAACAAAAGGAACAAAATAAAATACTTAACTGTTAATATTAAAAACCTCAAATTTGGAGATGATGGTTGCATCCTATTATTTTCAGAATAATTCTGCTTTGTAGAATGACCACAAAATTGGCTTCATTGAACTGAATGATAATGTTTCTTACTCATCTAAGTCATCTACACAAGCTCTAATTCTCAGTCCTGCAAATTCGGCATCTCTGGATAGAGCTGAGCAAAATTTTCTATCCAAAATTTTCTGTGTGATGCTGACAGTCTATCTCAAATTAAATTTGCCTTCCCTGAAGTGTTTAGACTAAAACAAAGGAGGGTGGGAAAATAGAGTTCCACAAAAAGTTGAAACAATTCTCCTCCAGGTTTTATAAAGCTAAAATAATTTATAGCAAAACATTTTCCCTCCAGTCTTTTGATTTTAAACCTTTGAAAACTGAACAATGAAAGAAAATCCCATTCTGAAGCAGAAAAAGTCTTAACAGCCAAAGAAAAAAATGGAACATTCATTATCTTCACACACACACACAAATTTATATTATAATGGAATATTTTCCACAAACCCAAACCACGAGTTCCTAGTGCAGTGCTAGCAATCAAGGCCAATGAGAACCCTTTTTTGCCCAATTTATTAGCACCAGGTTTCCATTTTATCAGAGCATTTGTGCTCATGACTGGTGTGAAACCCGCTCTCCACTCCCACTAAAGGCAATGCTTGGGCAGACTGCTGCGCAGGGCTGGACCTCAGCACCTCTCATGTTTTTCTGGAGTGACGCTGGTTTTGTCTAAAAAATTTCACACTAATATTTTCAGGCTTTCAAGGTGAATGAACTTTACTCCGCTTTGATTATCCACTTTGGGAACCTGTCCTTCATCGCAGTATTGATTTAGCTGTGGCAGATGCTGAGCTGTCACTGAGCCTGACGGCTTCTTCAGAGCTTCCTTGGTGGTTGTCTTGTAAAACAGTCAATAGCCAAGTGAAACCAAACTGCAAAACCTAGCACGTTTCCCTCTTTTTATACTCTATGAAATTGTGTGTGCTACTCTGTACTGCATCCTTCTGGGAGGAGGAGAGATGAAAAAAGTTGGCCTCTTAATTTAGCATTCCTCATTATCAGTTAATCAGAACACATCCACACCGCCAGCCCTGACACATCGGTGGGACCACGTTTTAGTGACAGGTCTGTGGCTTTGCTGTCACACACCACTTCTACAAAGCCACTTCTCATCAGTGGAGAAGAGTCTCTGGGGATGGTATTAGTGTGGATGCACTTAGCAAGAGGGTTTCATCTCCTACCCAACGTCTACTTGAATCCCAGCATATCTGGGTAGTTTTTAGGGTGCTTGAGAGAACATCTTTGGTCCAAGGAAGGTGCTCTCCACATTCACCTTTGCAAGTGCCACAAACTATTCTGCTGAAGAGCAACGGCATGGCAAAATGGCAGGCAACACCCTAAATATATTCTTGCATTTTCTATCAGAGGATCACAAAGCCAGACAGTAATATGTATGCAGAACTGGACACCAGGACTCCAAAGGTTAAAACCAAATCTGTTTCCAGATGAAATGAGAGCTGTCTAAATACCATATCATACCATTACCTCCACCTCTTTCCACCAGTCTGACAGCTCTCCACCGCTCCCTTCTCCGTAACACCAAGAATGAAAGCATTGCTGGAAACATTGCTAGCCATTGACGATGTCCCAGTAGAAGGGGTTTGAGAATATTCAACAGAACAACAAAAGATTGCATACACTGGCAAACCAAAAACAAACAAAAAGAAGTCAAGCTTTTCATTTCAGCCTCTGCGCATGTATTGCTGAACTCTCCATGACTATGTGAGACTGGAAAAGTGTCTTTATTTCCTGGCAGCAGCTCCTGGAGCTCTCCTACTCGCTGTCCAACTCCTTCTGATCAGCACTTGTTTCTATCTGATTACCTCTCTGTTTTCTTGCTCACTATTCCAGGAAGGAGACGCTGGAATTAGATTTGCTGCATTTCCATTCCTACATTAACACTAATTTCACTGAAGTCAATGAAATTACACTGACGTCTGGAGACTATCTGAGGAGAATAATTGAGTGTATTTTATCACTTTCCTTTGACTTTTTTGTGGTTGTTTTGTAGCATTTTTAAACGTCCTGTTTCACTAAAATCCTCTTATTCTGCTCTTTGATGCTGCAATGAAGTTACTCTCTTCAGGACGACGGTGTTCTTGCTACAAAGCTCCAGACTGAGTCTGGAAGATGCCTGGGATGCCTATGGCCCACAGAGATGTGTACAGCAACAGAAGTGACACGCAGCATCACACCAATTGCCCATCTAAACCAAAATCTTTCCTCTGACTGCAGCCTCTTCCGGATATTTATGACAAGAGTACAAGAAAGAGGGTGCACAGGGCATCTCTGCCCTGGGCTACTCCTTCCAGATTTCCACAAACCCAGAGCCCAGGGACTTTCTAAACTGCCCACTGCATCCAGACCATGGTATTTATTAGCCACCGACCAGACATCTCCACCAAGAATATCTAATTCCTTTCCACAAATCCATCTCTGCTTTTTCTTACCAAAACATTAAGTGACAAAGTATTTTGTTGTGCTATTCTGCAATTCTGGCTGCCCCAGTCTTTACATTGGCCACCCCCAGCCCCCTTCCGAGAAATAATTGCTCCTCTTCACCTCCTGCGCACCACTCCCGATTTCTGTAAGCCTTCCTCCGCTGTGTTTTCTCAGTTGTGAAGAGCCCTCGTCTATTTGATATCTCCTTCTGAGAAAGTCATTCCATGGTTCATTCTCATCATCTTGTAGACACCCTTTTAAATCTTACAAAATCTTGTTGTAGAACGGTGCAGTGTGGTGCAATGACGTTAATTTCAATTACTTGCCTAGAAATCCTATTTGCCTTTTTTTGACGGGTACTGAATATTTTCAAGGAACTATCTGCAATAACAGTCAATGTCTTTCCTGAGTGCCAACCGCTAATTTAGAAACCATTATTGTATAGGTATAACTAGCTATTTTTTGCCTACGTGTATTAATTTGCATGCACTGACACTGAATTTCATCTGTCCTTTTCACAATTGCCTTTGTGGTGGGATTGCTATATCAAACCAGAAACCCTATTTTCAGGACTAAGCAGAAAAAAAGACCTGCAGCACAAGGGAGAAAAGCAGCACTTAGATACAACTACAATGTAAAGAATAAAATAAAAAATAAAATTGGGCAAAATGGAATTGTTTCTCAAATTTTTTAGGTTTATGTGAGTATCATGGCTTAGGTCCCAATAATTGGGAAGATTTTATCATCTTTCTACTACAAGCAGGATTGACTATTTCCCAGAGCACGGCAAATGCAGGCAAAGCTGTTCTTTCTTGGATTTGATCCAAGAGTGACTAAGCCAACCCTAAAAGTCCGGTGAAAATAAATGAGAGATTTGACAGAATAAAAATGTCAAGATGTGACCCAACACTTATAACAGTTATGGAATGTCTCTTGAACATTAACTCTTTAGCAGCAAGAGTAAGCATTAATTTCCAAAATACGTGTTTAACCCTCCAGTTTGGCAGTCCCAGTGTCACACCATTGCTGAAGAGCTATCATCTTTATTCAAGTAAGAGGGAGATCAGCTACGAATGCAATAGGTTAATTTAAGTGACCATGACGCCTTTGATGGTTTTGTTCACATGCTGATAGCTGACGGAATTACTGCAGGGTCTCTCCCCACACATATTTTGCCAATACATGAAGCATCCTCGGTTACTTCTCAGCTATTACAAGGCACTAATAGCCAGGCATAAATGCCACTAATTTCCTTTGTTAGGGGCAATGACATCTGAAATCATACATATAATAGGGATTGTACGTGGAATGGAGAGTTTGACAGTATTTTCAGTTTTTTTGGTCCCTGTGCATTAACGACCTAAACCAGCTAGGGCTACTAATACCTGCAGGTATCGTTCACGTTCAGTTGTTCCTACCACTGACTACTTTTGTGAGTAGGAAACTGTTGTAAGCCTTGCAGGATGAAGTCTTTGAACCCAATGAAAATGAAATTCAACAATGCATTTATTAGCACATCTTTTCTGGCCTTCAAGACTCCTTGTTGCCAAGCCTCTGCAGTATGGTACATTAATTTTATACTGAACTATTAATTGTAGTTGACTTCGCAAAGCTGTTTTCGTTACATTTTTTATTCAGTTTTGCAAACCCAATCCCAATGGAGTTCATTTTATTCCCCACAGTTTGTTTGATCAAATTGCAAATATTTCCTTTAATCTTTTACGGCATTCAGATTTACTATCTATGGAGCAGAGGCTCTTCATCTCCTCTACTGATGGTTTGGGAGAAACAGTCTTTCACAGATTTCTCATTTTATGCAAGTGCTTAATCCTGCAAGTACATGTTAGTAAGTGTAACATTAAAACACATTTACCTAACCTAAGTAAAAACACTTTGAACCAAATTTGCAAGCTAACCTGCCTTGGTTCTTAATGATATTAATCTGAACTCATTTTTCCCAGCGGTAGTGATCCATAATTCACTGAGGTCAATGGAAAGTAGCTGCTGATGTTAGCGAGTTTTAGGGTTGGCAACAAACAGGTATGTTTATCTTTTACTTTGAGAATCTGTATGGGAAGTTTCCCAAAGGTAGCGCAAAAGGCTTTTGGGAATCTGTTTTAATTTTCTTCATGTCTATTCATAGTAAACTCTTTGCAACATGGACACTGCACATATGGAAGGATAGATATTGTTACTAAGTAAGAAGAAACTTAAAAAAAAAAGAATTAGTAGCAGTAGCAGTAATAATAATAATTATTATTAAGAATATCACAGCTGCCTCATATTTGACATTTATACACGCATTTTATGAAGAAAGATAAATTATTTAATTTTGTTCCATGCTGTCATTTACTTCAATTGTCCCTGTTCTATTTTTCATTGGAAATTTTCAGAAGGAAGTATTTTATAAAATTGTTATATTCACTGTATTTAGAAAGTATTATTCCCCACTTTATTATTTAGCTGCTTTTTTTCCCTAATGAAATAGGGTAAAGTACAGCAAAAAAATATGAGAAAGTAACATCTGTGGGGTTTTTTAATCTGAATTTCTAGTTATAGAAGATCTTTTAAAATGAAAGTAGAAATGTAATGTCTTATTTACTATATTCTACTTCTTGCACCATTAAAGTGAATTTTAAAAAAAAATAAAATAACATTTCCTCTCATTTTTTAAAACCTTTCCAGAAACCAAAACCAGAAAACAAAGGGAAGGATTTTTCTGTGGTTTCTATCTAGCGTAAAAAAGTCTGAAAAGCATAGAATGAGAATGAGAATGAGCAAGAGAGAACTTTTTTGTTATCTTGAAAAAAAAAGACATCTGGGAAGTAAAAAACCAATCTTATGTATATCAATTATTTTCTTCAAAACATATCATTTTCAATAAAAACACATTTTCAACAAAACTAAGGGTTTGTCTAAATACTTTCCATGTTATCTGAGTAAGTTTCTACCACATTTTTTTTTCCACTATCTCGTTAATTCCATTTCTTCCTTCCATCCACATCCCCTTTCAGCTGCTGAAGTTTTCCAGAAGTGACATAGCATATTTTTTATTTTGTCTAGAAGCTGAGCTGCCTCCCACCTCACATCACTCTAAGCTGTTTTTCTTCATTTTACCCAATGTTATTCCTAATTATTTAACCTAATTGATAGGGTGCCTCCTCTGGGTACAGCTGGTTGCCATGACACTGTAAGAAATGACTCCATATTTTCAAATCCTGGATCTTTATGAAGAATTTATACAGAACATCTCGCTTTCACCAACTCCCCAGCTTCGCACGCATCCATAAAAAATAATTAACGATCTAACCCTTGCAGCCAGGTTTTATTGGAATAATAGGGCTAAAAATGTTTTTTTCACAAATAAAGTTTTCTCCTTCTGCTAATACTGGCAAAGATCCCACTGCTGTAGCACTGCACACCTTCGTCATGCAAAGCACCAGGTAGTCCAGCTGCCAAATGGCAAGCTCTCATCACAGGGGACTTGTTTTACTGAAGGAATCATAATTAACAGCCTCATCAGCTTCTGCCCTGTGGCTCCTTCTGGAGTTACTAGGGATACCAAAGATTCAGGGCTGCTTAAGGACGAAGCTCTGCCGGGTTTCTCTACCCTGACCACCACATGGAGCTCTACAACCCGGCTTTGGTCTAAGACATGGGGGATGTGGCATCACCCACAGAGTGCCTGGGAGCATTAGCTACTACTACAACACGGACATAGAATCATAGAATCATAGAATGGTTTAGGTTGGAAAGGACCTTGAAGATCATCGAGTTCCAACCCCCCTGCCATAGGCAGGGACACCTCCCACTAGACCAGGTTGCCCAAGGCCACGTCCAGCCTGGCCTTGAACACCTCCAGGGATGGGGCCTCAACAACCTCTCTGGGCAACCTGTTCCAGTGCCTTACCACCCTCAAAGTGAAAAACTTCTTCCTAATGTTCAATCTAAACCTGCCCTCTTCCAGTTTGAAGCCATTCCCCCTTGTCCTATCACTACATGCCCTAGTAAAAAGTCCTTCCCCAGCTCTCCTGTAGGCCCCCTTTAGGTACTGGAAGGCTGCAACATGGACAACTCACACACACCCCCCACCTGCATGTTTCTCCTCAAATTCAGGCAAAACAGAGGCCGAGAATGCACCTTTCTGCATCTGCCATCACCTTGCATGTGCTACCACCATCACAAACCCAGTTGAGCACAATGGGTTGCTCCCATGGCATGACACCTATGACTGCCCAAATGCTGCCCCCAATTCATGACATATCTATGTCTACACTTGCACTAGAACATCAGAGTCAGGACACTGCAAGACAGAGGCATTCTTCCTCCACGAGTTTCCAGACAGCAAAACACAAGGAATGAACACAACAGCAATGATTAACATAATAGACAACTTCCTCCCTAATGATATGTTTTGAAGGCATCCATGAAGAAGGGAAGTTTCCAGGCGCCTTTCTAGTATCTTTGTGACCATGTGCAAACCTCCTCCTCCACAACATGAGGTACAACACGGAAGGTGGTACTTTCTTGAAAATTTAATGAGTGGCTGCTAAGGTAGAGGCTGCTCAGATGCTGCTGTGCTTCCGACAGATTGGCAAGGTGAAGGGTCTTAGAAGGAAAGATACTTTACTCAAAGCAAAGGATGCTTAATGACAAAATGTGACAAAACAAACACACCCAGAGGGAAGCAACAAGCAGTGAGGTGGCACAGGGACAATATCATCAGCATGATACAGCTCACAGAGGTATGACTTTGGCCAGAGGCAAGCTGGTTTACAGCTGATTTTTTTTTGCAAAGCCCCCGCCCCCCCCGATTCACATCAATAAGAAGTGGTGCGCTCTCAAAAACACGGAGGAAAGAAGATGCAGTTTACAGTAAGTTTCAGCGATATGATTTGAAACAGTGAATTTCAGAACAGATGTTAATGGCTTGAGATGTTTTAAGGGCCCTGCAACTCACTAAGAGCTTTGCAGTCGCAGAAAAAGGAGCGAATAGAGGGAATCTTTGGAGGACCGGGACTTCATGAGGGAAGAGCTTGTACTGTTTAAAACATGAGCTCTTGAGGCAGCTTCTGTGCCACTGATTTCAAGTGACCAAAGGGCAGGAGAGGCATCAAGTCTGGATGGAAATATGTGTGGTGAAGGTGTAAAAGTGGGAGGCACCCTTACTTGCATTGGCCAGAAATGCGCAGAAGCAGATTCCCTATTTGTTAAGCACCTAGCACACAACAAGGTCTTGGACCCTTTTCAGGGATTTACCATGACGCAAAAATCAATTAGGCCTATGCTACAGAATAACTTCCATTGCAATTCTACAGCTTGTTTTCCAGAGTGTTGGAAAAAAAGTGAGCCAAACAGGCAGCTGTGACTTGGGAGGTCTGAAAACAAACTCTTCCCAGAGGACCTTTCCCACACAAATTAATGAATGGAAGATTCCAAAGGAAAACGCCAAGTACCGAGTGAAGCCAGCCCTAGCTCTGATTTGCACATGCAAGCACCTCCTGCAAAGAGCAGGGACACACTAAGGAGCTCCAGAGGAAGCTTAGATCCCTCTCAGGAGAGCAGTCCCTGCTAGAAGTTTTCACTCACCTCTGTCAATCCCGACCCCTACTTGCCTGGACCCTAAATCACCCTGAACCTCAACCCCAATTTCCTTACAACCTCTCCTGACTCATGACCCAGAGCTTTCCAATCAGGACATTCATCTGAGAACATGAAATGAAGCCAAAGCACGTTAAGTATACACCCAGCAGCATTAACAGCTTGATCCCAACAGTCCGTTTTGGACTGGTTTTAGACAGTGACCACACTCCTTGTATTCCACTACTCTGGACAATTAGGTACAATTTTGAGGACTGCAGTTCATACTTAAGGCAGTCTGAAATATACAGTGTGGACAATCTTCATAATGTATTTGTCTTTGTGAAAGTTGCCAGTGAAACAGAATATTTGCCATATCAGTTATTTTTATTCACACACCACCAGAGCTCTGGTTCTGCTCTTCACAACTACGTACTTAATATTGCAGAACCAATACAGATCTGGAATAGCTAAGCTTTTTATGCTATGAAAATATTCATTTGTTTTCATTTTTACATTATTAACAAACTTGCTGTGTAAAACCTGTTTTTATTGTTGTCGATAATGATTCATCAACAAAGCTAGGATAAGAATTGTGGCAGAAGCTAACAAAATCCTAACTAACAAGTCAGATATAATAACAAATTTACTACTGAAGTCTTTATGTTATCTCCATTTCACACTTCAGAGGCGTAAGGTGACTATTAAACTTCAATTTTTTTATTATTATTTTGGGCAGATTCATGGACTGATTTATTTACCTGATGTACTTATTTTCATTTGTGAAAGACACTTCTGAGTGCTCTAACCAAAATAACAAGAAGTTAAAATTCTCAAAAGCTACCATTTTCTGATTATAATTAGTAAGAGTTTGCCCATCTTCCATCTCATTAACACAAAATGACCATGCAGTCCATTTCCAGGTTCATCCTCTATGAGCAATCAGCAAACAGTACGTACTTTAAAGAACTTATACTGAGAGAGACTGAGTAGAGAATGAGAAACAATCCTTTCAACCCTGCACAGAACAGGGGTGCAGCAAATCTGTGCCCACCCCACAAATCTCCTGCCTCGTGCAGATACAGAGTCATTAATTGCTCCATAATTAGACAAGACCAAAGAAAGGAATGTCACTGAGCAGAGCCAGTGTGGTGCACACATAGCAGAGTATACCCCCTTATGGCCCCACAATTAACAGGTGGCGATAAGGTGATAAGAATTAAAATTAAATCATTTTGCACTATTTTATATTCCACTAGGTAACACTAAAGAATAAAAAACTCAAAGCAAAGGATGCTTAATGACAAAACTGATAGGTCAGTTTGTCCCATATTGAATTTATCAGGAAATAATGGAAGGAAGAGGACATACAGCGCTAACCAGTTTTTACAAGATGTTTTGGCAGGCTCAGTTAAATGCTCCCTCTTTGAAAAATTAGCATCTTCTATTGAAATAAAAATCTCCTTCAAACATTTTAACTAGCTTCAACAATATGCCAATTTAGTTGCTAGTAAGGAATTTCTGCAATACTGCAATGGTATTTGCATTCAGGGCATTCGTATTTAAACTTGTATGTAACCTCATGAGGATGTTTGCACAAGTTACCACTGTGGCACAACCTCTTACTAAATTACTACAAACAGTTTGAAAGTAATTTCTCATATAGTATCTTGATTTTTCTTAATTAGTAGAAGAAAACTTTTATTTTTGATCTCATGATCCTCACATAGGCTGTGATGACATCTGGGAAAGGCTATTGAACACATTCACAGTGACTGACCTTCCACATGATATCTTTCATTTTCCTTCAGAGAAAAATAGAAACTAGTATTTCTCAGTATCAACTACTAAAAATATATATCACAGTCCTTCAAAAGCAGGTCTGTTTCTCACTATGTTTCACCTATTTTATTTCAAATAGAAATTGAATCATTCAAATTCCTTTTTGTTAAAATCATGACAAGGGCAGTACACCCCATCCACAGAGAAGCGGTGACTTTGTCCTCTGCATGAATCTAAAATATGAGTTAATACTATACTGTCGATGGTGAACTAGTGGCTCTGTAGGCTGTTCACCGGGTCTTTGTAACCAGCAGTTGGTCAGGTCACTGCTTTGGACAAATAGTTTTTTCAGGATAGAGCAGGCTGTGGGAACTTGGAAGGGAGATTCAGGACACGCCAGCTCTTTGTTCCAGTTTCTGCTAGCCAGGGACGGTGAGGATCATCAGTAGTCAGGAAAAAAGGATCTGTTCTGGAAGAATACAAAATGTTTTCCGTGAAAATATCCCAACTCTATTTCAGCACAACTGTACACAACTGTATATCCCAACATTATTTTGCATTATTTGATAACACAGTGAGGCTTTCATGATTAACTCGCCTGTAATCCTACAGCACAACCACAAGCTAAGTAACACCAAACATAGCCCTGTAAGAATTTTATTTAGTCTGGTAACATGCACTTCAAATAATTTGCAATAGAAAAGCCTTTAAAAAAGTTACTTGAGAAAATGTTACCTTCATAGAGAGAGAAAGAGGAGGGGAGAAAAAGAACATTACCCAGCACTGTATTTTCCTAACTAAAATAATTTTTAGCAGGTTCTAAATTTATGGGTAGTATATTTAAATGACAAAAAGATAAAAAGAATCTATACTAGGTGTAACGTCTTCTATTTAAAGTGACAATAGAAGTTCTGGAGACATAAGTTATATAAACCTGGCACCAGAAAAATCAAGCTCCAATGACTGCAATAGTCCTTCCCTATAAGCTGACAGAACTTTTTTCCAACAGTCCCTTGCTAAGAAAGAAAGGAAAGGAAAGGTGGAGAAAAGGTGGGGAATAAGGACTGAGGTTTCATTGGCAATACATAATAATTTTCCAGTTGTTGGTAAAAAAGGTTTTAGAATCCTTTTATCTTCATTACATGAACATTTCATAATCCATTTGAGATCAATACAGAAAAGCTGCCATCTATTTTGAGAAACCAAAAACTGTCTAAATCCAGCCTGTTTCACATTATCCGCATTATTGGAGGTGCTGAATTAACACTGTTCTGACAGCAAACCTGCAGACTGATTCCTTTGCCTCAAGCAACTTCAGAGACATATTTGGCAGATGTGTATTGATTTTAGCAGCGGCAGAAGTAAAGAGGGAATGACAGGGAACGGTGAAAGAATTTAAGCACTGCTTTGCTTTGTTACCCCAGCACTATTTTTGACTGAGAAAATAAATGAAAAAGTGGGTGATCTAAGATTTTAATAAGTCAGCTGCCCCGGGATGGTAAACACAGATGCAAACTTCTGCTCTCTGTCCATATCCCCAATAACCACCAGATTGCGGTTGTTTCCAGCCGCCTATTTTCAGCTTTTCTTCTCAAGAAAGATACTAGAGCTGCTGCTTTTCCAACAAATAGCAGTAAACATACAGTGAAAGCCATTTGAGAAACAAAAGCCTATTACTTATGCTAAACACAAAACATTAACATAATTTTCTCCCTTCTTTAGAAGGAGTATAAAATGGCTCTAGCATTTTGAGACGCTTTACAATTAAACACCAATGTGCTCAACAAAAAGGTGAAAAAAAACCCACTCAAAAGTAGCATGCATTTGCACAAAAAATACAATCTTGATAATTTGGTTTTTCAAGAAACAAGACATCTTTTAAAATACCAATTTTGGAAGAAGCATTCCAGTTAAAAATTTACTTTTTCTCATAATGTGATTATGTAATTGTATTAAATGCTCTTAGTCATTGAAATTTTTAAAAAAAGAATGCAAGACACAGTACTGCAGATGAAACCGGTCTGTACACATAGCTTCACCTCAATGCCAGAGTATTTCAGCATAAACATTCAGAACGGAGAATTTCACTTGGACGAGTGCCTCGCAAAGTGAAAAATGGATCACTGTTAGGGTCTTTGGACACCACGGAATGGGTCCAAAGAAAGAACACAACTAGAAAACAAAGGTTAAGCAAATTCAGACCCCCGCATCATCATGTAGCAGTGAGGACTAACCCTAGAATTACTCAGAATCATTGTCTACTTCTCTTTTTAATCTAAATATTCCCAAGTCACCTTCAATGCTGCTTTTCTGCAGAGACCAACAGACTTGGCAAGGATACGGAAGGGACCAGGCAGAGGCACCTGCAAACGACAGAGGTTGCTGAACTAGGAAGATATAGGAAAGAGTTAAGAATGGCCAGGCTTGGGCACAGGAGATGAACGAGTTCATTTGGGAGAGAACATCTGGGAGAGAAACAGGCAGGAGCCCGGAGCAGGGTGCAGTAAGAGGGATTAGTTTGAAAGGTGACCTGGGATTTCTGGAAGGTGAAAGATGCAGGACTGAAATCCTTCAGGCCAAGGATGGTCACCCATGTCCTAGGGAAATATTCTGATGACCAGCTTCTCCTCAAATACGCAGGTGAGGGCAGTGACCCTGACACGGTAAACCCCTGTTGACTCCTTTCAAAGAGTAACTACTGACTCTGACTGCATTTGTGGTGCTAGGTCTCAGATGGGCAGAGGATCCTGGTAGTCACCCTGCCTTCTGTTCATGGGATTTCCAACATTTGGATACCCACCGTGTTCAACAAGAAACCCACCAGACAATGGCCAGCTCATCTGGCCGTTTCCATATTGTTCCTGTCCCACAGTCCCATCCAGGAAGCAGGTAAAAGGCACCTAGAATTTATAAAGAAGTTTGTAGCTTCAGCCACTACTTTAAAGATTTGTTGTGGTGGGGCATTTTTGTAACCTCTGGTCTTCACCATTCAAAGCAAACCCTTGGTGAAGACCCTGTGTATCCAGTTCAGCTGTCCATGTTCACTTATACTTGTAACAGAAAAGTGGGTGTTTATTTTCTGTCTTCAGATAACACTCCAATGCTGGTTTCCTTCCACTAATACATCTCTATTAAATTTCTCTGCTAATTAAAGAAGCCAAGGCCATAGCTAAAGAATTGGAAAGCGCTCTAATGGAATTACTACTCTGAGGTGGCTTGAATGTCATCACTTCCTTCTCCAACATAGCAAAATCTTGACAATCGCATTAAAGATAAAGAGCTAGAATAAATGCTGTTGGCTTTTTCAAAGGAAGCATCATTATGGATATTAACACCTTCTGTGTTAACAGTAATACATGCATTAAATATAGCAGCTTGAGTGACTGAAATGCCTATAAAGCATCTGCCACAAGATAAAGCGCAAAGAAAACTCTGGGCTGAGAAACACCCTGGAGAACTGGAATTAATACAAGATCTCCAGCATACCTAAGCTATGAATTCCATCAGACTACAAATACAGTCCATTTCAATTCATGTTCAAATTTAAGAAATTATGTAAGCTATTCTGATGTCAGACTATGCAGCATTTATGATTTTGTCATTGTATCAGAGCTCTCTCTTACTTTCACTGTAATATTCCTATCCTCCAGAGACATGGTCTTTCCATTTTCTATCATACCATTTTAGGGAAGAGGTTGAATGGTCCCTCAGCTTTCCACAGTGGACAGGGAACATGGTTAAAGAGCCAGTCTGCTTGTTCATGCATGGAGAAGGTCTGTATATGAACTGTGTATAGTGTCGTATGTGTATGTCTTCTATATGTCTTATGAAAGACATATGGAATCATAGAATCATTTAGGTTGGAAAAGCCCTTTAAGGTCATAGAGTCCACCCGTTAACCTAGCACTGCCAAGACCACCACTAAACCATGTCCCTAATCACCACATCTACCCATCTTTTAAATGCCTCCAGGGATGGTGGCTCAACCACTTCCCTGGGCAGCCTTTCTAATGCTTGAAACCCCTATCAGTGAAAAAAATTTTTCTAGTATTGAGACTAAACCTCCCCTGGCACAACTTGAGGCCATTTCCTCTTGTCCTGTCACTTGTTACTTGGGAGAAGAGACCAACACCCACTACACTACATCTCCTCTCAGGTAGCTGTAGAGAGCGATAAGGTCTCCCCTCAGCCTCCTTTTCTCCAGGCTAAATATCCCAGTTTCCTCAGCCACTTCTCATAAGACTTGTGCTTGAGACCCCTCATCAACTTTGTTGCCCTTCTCTGGACACGATACAGCACCTCAATGTCCTTCTGCAGTGAGGGGCCCAAATCTGAACACAGTATTCGAGCTATGGCCTCACCAGTGCCCAGGACATGGGATGATCACTTCCCTAGTCCTGCTGGCCACACTGTTCCTGATACAAGCCAGGATGCTACTGGCTTTCTTGGCCACCTGGGCACACTGCTGGATCATATTCAGCTGGCTGTCAACCAACACCACCAGGTCCTTTTCTGCTGTGCAGCTTTCCAGCCATTCTTCCCCAAGCCTGTAGCTCTGCATGGGGTTGTTGTGACCCAGGTGCAGGAGCTGGCACTTGGCCTTGTTGAATCTCATACAATTGGCCTCGGCCCATTGATCCAGCATGTCCGGATACCTCTGTGGAGCCATCCTATCTTCAAGCAGATCAACACTGCCACCCAGTTTGGTGTCGCATGCAAACTTACTGATGGTCCCCTCATCCAGATAATTGATAAAGATATTGAACAGAACTGGCCCCAATACTGAGCCCTGGGAAACACCACTTGTGAAGATCGGAANCGCCACCATTCTTTTGGCCTGGCCATCCAGCCAGCTTTTTACCCAGCAAAGAGTACACCCATCCAAGCCATGAGCAGCCCATTTCTCCAGAAGAATGCTATGGGAAACTGTTTGAAAGGCTTAACTAAAGTTTAGGTAGACAACATGCACAGTCTTTTGCTACTAGGAAAGACAGTTCAGCCCTCCTCCCACAAGCCTGGTCACACAGCTCTCCAATAACCCAGGACAGACAGAGTTTCAGCACAGGTATACAAACAGCACAAGTTTTCCATGAACCTCAACCATCTGCTAAACACTGTTTTCCCTGTTGCAGCTTTTGCAGACACACAAAACCTCCCCTGACCTCAGTTTCTTAATAACCACTCTTCCAGCATACATGGTGCTATCTTCCTGCTCAAGCCTTGTCTGCCTGGCAATTTCAAATCTGCCAGAGAAATCAAACATCTACACAGTACAACTTTGCCAAGCGCTGGTTATGACCCAGCTGAGCCACCGGTATTTGCTGAGCATGGATGAGCATGGGGCTTCATCCCGGAGCTCACAGCACTTGCAGTAACATCAGAAACACATAGACAGTTTTACCAGCAGATGAGACCTCTGACATCAGGTCTGAGCTTCTGTTATCTCTGACACCACCACTGCTTTTGCATTTAACAAATGAAACACAATTAAGACTGACAGTAAAATGTAGGGAGCACTGACATCCCTGGTTTTGGCTAGGTTGTTCAAGGTTCTTTGCATTAAAGCTGTTCCAATGCATCATCTTTGCAAGTCAATATACTGTCAGGTATTTAATATTTAAATTGCTGACACTGTTGAGTGGATCCAGAGTTGACATCTAATTTTTAAAAAAAGGGGAGAGGAAAAAAAAAAAGGAGAGGCAGAGGCAAAGCAGACAGAATCTTCTTTTTAGTTAATCAGTGTTATTTAAATAATAATGGTAATGATAATTTGCACTGATGAGTTTTACCCCAGGTCAGGCAAGTTAGCTTCTAGGGAACTGAGTCATTGTGATAGAAAGGAAAGAGGTGTTCAGGAACAATTTTGATAATGCATTTCTTCCTCTTTTTTGTGCAATACTCCTGATAAACTTTTTGTCCGGCTTTTTACTTTGTAGCTCTATAGCTGATCAAAAGCTGGGATAAACAAATACACAAGCCGTAAAGCAGTAATCTATGTTTTTTCCAGCAAAGTAAGAGTAAAAAATAAATCAGCATTTGATAAATGCCTTCCTCCTGTCTGTAGGAATAATTGATCGGCAGTAGTTGACCATCAAATCCCACACTAACTCAGAGTAGGCTTTTCCCTCTACATCTTATCCAGAAGTTGGAACAGAAACCAGACCATTACAGGGCCCAGAAAACAAGCCCTTAGCTCAAGGCTATCCCAAAAACCATCTCTAAGCCACAGCTGCACAACAGCACATCCCTGCAAGACTCCTAACGTGGATGTTGGGAGTCAGTACCATTCCTAGCTGCCTGCACTCCACTCTGCCCAAGTCTTGATGTCAAGTAAACAAGGACATAATAGTGCCTACATGCCTTACTGGGGCTGCCAGCAAAAGGACGTACCACAGACAAAAATGAGCAACTTTCAAACAAACTTTCCAAATAACATGATTATTTCCATGGAGTGACGAACACAAGGGAACAAGAATAAAGAAAGGGAGTGAGCACTCAAAGTGACAAAATGTAAACAGCAGATGGTTTTACATAACTGGCAAAAAAGGAAAAGTAAAGAAAAAACATCCCTTCATGAAAGGGGCTAAAATGTTATAGATTAAAGTCTCAGTTTAAAAACTGAGGCACTGTGGGAAACTGTATAGCTCAAAAGAAGAAAAATGACGGGGTCCGAAGTCTTTGATGCTCCATCCTCAGCCTTGGCTATGTGCTGGTCAGTAAATCTATATTCCTTGCTGGGTTCAAATATAGGTAAAGCACACTCAAACCCAGACCTTCCTCTTACTCTCTGAGCCTGAACATCCAACTCATTTGCAAATCTTCCTAACTCATATCCTCCCAGAGGACATAATTGCAATAATATGATAATCAAATTCACAAGACTCATCTTAAGAGTAGTTTAATGTTCATCTGAGCAAACGATACCCCTGTTAAGGTAACATGCAACTGCTTGCCTACATTTCCTGCCCTAAATGTCTCACAATAACTTCTGGGCCCAGAAATACTCATCTCTTCCTTGGAATACATTTGGGTATGTGCATAAAAGGAGCTTCTAATTCTCTTCCCAACATTTCAGCCTTTAACCAGAAACAAGCTAAGAAGTCACAGATTCCAAGATGTGCTTACACAAAACTCCACTCAACCCAGAGCTCAAGAGTGGAATTAGCAAAGGGATTAAAACCACGAGGTCAAGGAATAAAATTTGTGATGGAATTAGAACCACGAGGTCAAGGAATAAACTTCTCGAAGAGATTAAAAGTATGAGGTCAAAGAACCAAAGAATTACTGGAGGGATTAAGATTGTTCCCTGGCTATTACTATAGATGCTTCTTCCCCAAAGCACCTTCTCTTGTGCAGCTTAAAATAAAACTGCAACAAAGGATGCAAGAAAATCTGAGCAGTGGCAGTAGCAATCACAAGGTAACATATTTCTCCTTACCCCAGGTAGCTTCTTCACTGACCAAGATGCTGAGAACATGCGTAGAAATACCAATTTTCTTTGCATATTGGGAAACATAAATAATATTTTTGTCAGTGAACATTATGACACACCCAGTATCTGGGTGTAATTAGTGAAATCTTGAGAATGACTGAAATTATTAAACTGTCCTCCAAGTGACCACACGTAGTGCACCTTTGCCTGGCCCCAGAACAAAACAAAAAGGTCAGTCATAGTCTGGCTCCTTTCTTCTGTTCCTCCACAAAGACCTTTAGCTCCAAATGTTTAGAACAAATTTAATTAGAGTGAAAAAGCAGGATTCATGTACTGTGCTGAAATCATTGCATTTTACTGTGTACTTAAAATTTCAAGACACAATAAAACTACCTTGCAGCTTATAATTTTCCTAATGACCTTGTTTCTCTTCCTAGTTCTGCTGAACAAACTTTGCCACATGCTGCAACCTCTGTGCATCACGGGAAAAGTCAGACTTTAGAGCAAAGGGACTTAGTGACTGCCCTTTCTGTAACCACAAATTTATTTTAAAAAAAAATCATTAAGTTCTTCAAGGTCCGCATGTGATCATTTAACTTTGCACTACGAAGCACTCCCCTGACATGTTGAGGAGGTTCAAGCACGAGACACTTGAAACATCATTACTTCGAAACAAAATAGTGCATTACTTTAATCAGCTCCTCTTCCAATGGACTCAGGCAGGAAAGACATCCCACACGGGCAGCTGCCATCAAGACAGTGCTGTAGTAGCACCGTATGCCGAGGTGAGGAGTCCCTCGTGTAAACGGTACCTTCAGGCAGAAGCAATCCTCTAGTGACACAACACTTTCCAAAAGTTATTTTTATTTATTCCCATGAGGATACAGCTGATCGTCATTTTCCATATTGCACCTCAGCACATGAAGGGAAAAAAAAAAGGTAGATCCAACTCCTCAGTGGGTGGGTAATTCAGTATGGAGCCCATCTGTCGAAGGCTGATTCTTGCCTTATACCCAATAAGTAAGCAGCACTACAATCTGATTACCCACCTCAGGTATTCTTTCTTGACCATTTTAGACCTAGAATTTCCTGTACTGTAAATCACAATGATAATACTTCATTTTTATGATTGGCATTGATTTATCAGAAAAATCTTGACATTACAGAAAGCTGGTTGCTTAGAGGAAGTGAAACCACAGTAGGCTAAGTGTCCTGAATCAATTTTTGGGTTTTGCTTTTTTCTTGATTCTTTGTCAAGCACATTTGGTCTTGGCAGGTTGAAAAATGAGTTGGAGGTAGGGAAGTACTCATGTACTCAGCCTGTTACACGCTGGTTAACAAAAAAAAATAAATCATGTTTTCTATTCGTAATTTTTGTTGCTACTGAAGATATGCAAACATTTGCAGGGAACTAGCTGAAATATTTGTACAAATAAGTGATGTTTTATGTTTATTGCTGCAATGTAATTCAACATGCAGGATAATATGGTGCAATGTGAATAATGACATTCAAATTAAAAAAATTGTATTTCTTAAAAGTGAGTAAAGCATATAAAATACTTGGAAAGTCATCTACATTAAGTTTGGTATTTCACAGCTCAATTCATACTGAAAAAGAATGTTTTTAATTTTATTTGAAAACAAGTAGGTTTTGCTGGATTACGATTGTATTGATTGTGTCTTCTGAAGGTACAACCCAGAGGACAAACCATGGGTATTCCCTCTGAAAGAGGCAAACCACACTCTTCAAACAGGTACTTGTTGCAGGTTTCCTGCCTCCACTTTTCACACTTTAAAATGTATTTATCTAGCAATATAATCAAAGGGTTCCACACTTCTATAATTTTAAACTAGTCTCCAGCTTAAAAAACATTCACTTCCCATGATCTAACATAGCTGGTGCCAAGTCTGTATGTGAGACTGACTGTGGCTATTACAGGATCTATTATATGAGCACAGTTAATAAACTCTAACAAAGTGATGCCCACTGACATCAAGCGTGAAATATATACAAATTATCCTGCAACCCAGAGAGCTAAATACTTTTGCAGGGAGATAAATCACCTAGCCAGTGCATGAACAAGTTACAAGTGACTTTGTGCAGCATCTGCACGGAGCCGTGTAAGGTAACGCTCGTCAGAACTGATTAATTTAATGGGGTTTGGGAGCAGCATAATCTGAGTTGCTCTGCTGAATCGAAATGATATTATCAATTTTGCAGTCGCTCTCAAGGTACTTATTGGCTCCTTCATAAGTCGTTCTTCTCCCAAGTACACGGTAGCGTTGACTGCCCCATTTCCCTGCAGGAATTAGGTTAGTGGTTATTGTGTAGAGCAGCACACTCAGCTCTCGGTCGTATTTACCGTTTTCTTAGGAGATTACCAAGTAACAAAGGAAAACGTAGGCAAGGCAGGAATTTATCACCACTCCACATATCTGCTAAGAGAGCCCAACAGCAGCTCTTAATTTCCGTGCACCACTTGTGCGATATGGTTAAAATGAAGCTATTGATTAAGAAGGTGCTATCAGCAGATTGCACCGTGCAACTCAGGGCACCTTTTCAAGAGAGGATAAAATAAAACAGGTTTCCAGCGACATCAAACTACTACAATTTTAAAGTTTTTCAATGCTCAGTGTAATCTCTCCGGATCACGTATTTATCACAAATGAACCTGATCCAACTCAGACTATTGCGGCTGCAGGCTGCACTGGTACACAGGGAGAGAGCACGCTTCAGGTGTGGCCAAGATGGACTCACCTTTGTTGATAGCTTAAATAATTCTCAGCAAAGTGCTTTCATCAGGGGAAGCACAATTACACCAACTAATACAACCCGCTAGTGGTGGTGGGCTGCACTTAAATCTACAGAATGGGAAAAGATTCGCCTACAATTGAAGGAATGATAAAAGTAGAGCAATTATAAAAACAAAGCATTCAGATACACATAGCAAGTTTATATATGAATTCACACCCACCCACATGAG